>LPNX011078786.1:2900-14969 GCA_001517045.1 Pseudotsuga menziesii
CCCAACTGATTACTTTGCTATTTTGAGATTTTGAGTGCATGCACGACTATCCCTATTGGCATGTCGCGCATATGCGCGAGTGTTATGTTCAGCAGGTCGCGCATACATATATGCGCGGGTTGCCCTTATACAGAGTCACGCATGATGCGCGGGTTGCCTTACTACATACCCGCGCATATCTTCCTCAAAATTAGTTTTTAAAAACACGCATTAATGGGAGATTAGTTGTTTCATTTACCTTAATCCCATTAACTGCTGCAACCTCCCTAACCTTCGAGAACTGCCTCATTTCTCTAAGATAAATAGAGGCCTTGGGGAGGGGTTTGATATTCATACTTGGAGAGCAAAGTTATGCTGGTGGATTTTCTACAGAACCTTTGGAGCAGAGAAACTCAGAGTCCTTTGGTGACAGAGGAGTCCCTTGTTCAGACATTGGGTTGTAACCTAAACTCCCTCTTTTATTGTTAATAAAGCAGATTACTTCTTCCATATTGTGTTTCATGTGTTGTGGCTTGGTAAATATTTATATTTCATTATAATATGTGATTTACCTAACCTGCATCTTTATATATGAATCATACTGTATATTGGAAGAATCTTTGTTAACAGGTTGAAGGAGGAATTATCCTGGAGATTTTAGAAGTGAAGCAAAGAGGAAGGAGTTAGCTTGGATCAACCTTCGTTCATTACAAGTAAGTTCCTGCTACTTCCCTATTTCCTATTTGTGCTTTTGTAATCAAATTGTCTGCAAGGTCATAGTATGTTGGTAACCCCCAGACCTAGGTTATTAGGTGAATTATCCATTACAACACCATCGACCAGTCGGAGTGGGCAAGCCCCATGGTCGTTCAGCCTAAGAAACATGACCCGACCAGGTTACGAAATTGTGTCGACTTTAGGGAGCTCAACAAAGTCACACTTACAAACCCATTCCCCACCCCCTATGTTGATGAAACCATGAATGAAGTTGCAGGCCATGAATGTTATTCGTTTACAGATGGATTTTCAGGATATAATCAAGTACCCATAGCAAAAGAGGATCAAAAGAAAACAACATTTGTATGTGAATTTGGATCCTTTGCCTAGAGGGTTATGCCTTTTGGGTTGAAGAATGCACCTACAGTATTCTCACGAATTGTTGTCAAAACTTTCCAAGAGTATATCTATAAGACCATGGTAGTATACTTCAACGACTGGACTGTATATTCCACCCTAAAGGATCACTGCACATGGCTCCGAATTACGCTGGAGAGATGTCGACAGATACAACTCTCCCTAAATATTAAGAAGTGTACTTTTATGACTCCCATATGCATACTCTTAGGACATATTGTCTGCAAAGATGGTATAAAGGTCGAATTTGCCAAAATAAAAATCATCCTCGACCTAAAACCCCCAATAAACCCTAAACAGGTCCAGGTGTTATTGGGCCACACAGGATACTATAGGAAATTCATCAGAAATTATTCAAATATGACTTACCCTCTAGAGGAACTGCTCAAAGACGACCAGGAGTTTATATGGATAGAAGAATGCCAAATATCCTTCGACAAATTGAAAAGAAAACTAGTCGAAGCTCCCATACTTAAATTTCCAAACTGCTCGACTAAATTTCATGTGCATATTGATGCATTAGACATTGCAATTGGAGCCATCCTTACTCAACCAGGGGATGATGGGATGGATTACCCTATCGTATACAGCAGTCGAAAATTAAATAAAGCTGAACGAAACTACTCAACCACTGAACGAGAAGCCCTAGGTATGGTCTTTTCTCTCCAGAAGTATCGACATTACCTATTGGCCAACCATTTCATATTCTATACTAACCATCAAGCTTTAAAATACCTTGTTAATAAACCCCTTCATCATGGGAGAATTTGTCGATGGTTACTTCTTTTTCAAGAATTTGAGTTTGAAGTAGTAGTCTGACCAGGAAAGCTAAATGTCGGACCCGACCACCTATCTCGTATCGACACAGGGGAGGAACCGACCAGAGTCAACGATGACTTGCCAGATGCACATCTATTTCACATAAAAGCAGTACGCGAAGAACTAGAAGACATAGCTTAGTTCTTGGAGACAGGGCAGGCACCCGAAGGTTTGAACACCAAGAAGAAACAAATATTAGCTATGAAGGTTGCACCCTACAGTCTCATTAATGGATTTTTGTACAAAATGGGGTTAGACGACATTCTAAGACGTTGTGTACTCGACCATGAGAAAGAACAAATCATGCATGAAGCACACTATGGACCTGCAGGAGGACATTTTCAAGCGGATACTACTGTAAGAAAAATCCAACAGTCAGGCTTATGGTGGCTGACCATCCACAAGGATTACAAAAACTTTGTTAGTCGATGTGATAGATGTCAATGACTTGGTCGACCTCTGCCGAGCACAGAAATGTCTTTGATATCTGTAAACTCTAGTCTCACCTTCAAAATTTGGGCTATAGACTTCATAGGACCGTTTCCTATTCCATCCAAATGATCAGGCGCAAGATATATTATCACGGCAGTGGAGTATGTCACCAAATGGGCAGAAGCTAAACCCGTCGATACATGTTTAAGTGAGGTAGCTGCTAATTTCATCTACAAAAACATTATCACTAGATTTGGATGCCCACTCACCTTGATTAGCGAACAGGGCTCACATCTTATCAACAAAACCATCAAACATCTGACCGACCAGTTTCACATCGACCACCGATGAAGCAATGCATATCATCCTCAGTCGAATAGCGCGATTGAAGATTTTAACAAAACACTAACTAAAGGGTTAACAAAAATATGCAGCATCGACAAAGACGACTGGGATGAGAAAATCCCTGCAATTCTCTGGGCATATAGAACAGCATATAAGCAGTCGACCGATCAAACACCCTTTCGACTATTCTATGGGCAGGAAGCAGTCATCCCCCTACATTTTCGACAGCAGACACCTATTGTTGCACAAATACTGAATGTCGATGTCGAACAGGCAAGAAAGGATCGACTATTTCAACTCAGTAAGCTAGAAGAACATTGAATCACGGCTATTCAGCATCAAGAAATTCACAAACAACAACAGAAAGCTTGGCATGACCGTAATATAAAAAACAAAAACCTTTCGGTCGGTGACCTTCATTTACTGTATAATAGTCGAGTCGAAGGAAAACCCAAGAAATTACACACTGAATGGATGGGACCTTATGTTGTCGACGAAATACATCCCAATGGCTCAGTCCGATTGAAAACATTACAGGGCCTAGTATTTCGGAATCTCGTTAATGGAGCACAACTCAAACGTTACAGATACTGGAAAAAAGCATAAAATAAAAAATAACGACCTTAACCGTCAACTAAAACCCATAAAAAGATAGAAAAAATTCCAAAACAAAATAATACTTCCGACGACAGCCATGACAACAACTCACTACCTCTACCACCGACATCACCACCATCAACCATCTTCATCGACCAATCAGGCCGACCATTTTCATGCACAACACAGACCATCGACTTCGAAAGTCCCATCACGCATTGATGGCCTCGAGCGCCGAAACAAATCCTCCATTAAGTCGCACTCGAGTATTGCAGTTGGACTATCAAGTCTACCATTAATACACCCATTTCGACACTCAGCCCCATCCCCTCCTATAAAACATGGATCGTCGAAGTTTCATTCACCACACCCATTTTCATCAGAGCACCTGCAACCTTAGTCGACCAAAGCACAAGAACCCTGTCAAAACTCCGACGAGTACGACACAATGGCACCGAAACTAACCAGAGCAGCGGCCAAGGAAAAAGAGTTGCAAGCAGAGGAAACCCCCTTGATCAACCATCTCAAAAACATTAAAATCGCAAAGGTCCAGGAGGGCCCATTTCAGAAACTCTGGTAAGAAATCCAAGAGTGGGCCTATGTCGACAGCTGAATGATGCAGGCCGCTGAGAAAATTCAGAAGAGCGGCATTTTCAACTATCCTAATGCACCACTGATGGCAAGCTTCGGTGGGACGAAGGAGGCAGCTGTTAGATTCATTATCAGTCACTAGCATAACGGCCGTTTCTACTTCGACCAGCCGATTGATATCACCGGGGATGTTATCTCCAAACTTACGGGTCTATCCAACCAGGGCAGCCCTGTTCCTATTGGGAACAAGGAAGGGTTAGTCCAAGAGCTTACATGCTTACCATCGGGCAAGAACTCCAAGGGAGTAATGATTGGCCAGATTGCGACAAGGACGCCACAAATCGTGGCTAAAATTATAGCAATCACCCTTACCTTGGCAGGTCGAGGCAGCGACCTTAAGCTGGAGATGTTGGAAGCGATCGACATAATCGCGACCGACGGACGTATCTACCGATGGGGAGATTATGTTACAAACATGATCAAAACCATCTATGAACGCTGCCAGGAGATGGGAGGTATGATCAAGTTCCCCTCTCTCATTATCTGGATTGTTATGTATCACATTTGTCCCGAAGGCAGTCCAGTCTTCCGGGAGTCGACCAGGTTCCAAATGCATAGATTCAAGCCCTTTTCACAAAAAGGCACCCTACATGAGCTGGCCCAGCGAAAAGTCTTCCTAGAAAACTGGTTCCAGCAACTGAAGGTCCGCACGACGAGGTGGAGGGTGCCCCAGAACATCCGACGAACCTCCCTGCTGAGTCTCACATCCAGTTGGAACTAAACCATACCTCAATATGGTACATGCGCGGTCAAGACCCTAAAGCACAGGACCTCGACTACTATCCAACGTTCGAGCATATTTTCCGAGAGTTGACCAAACAAGCGCAGATAAATATACCCATCCCAGAGGCAGCCAAATAGGTAGACTTCTCCATCATCAAGCCGCTTACTGACCAGGAGAAGCAGGAGGACTACGAACTTAATCTATACATCAGCACATTTGCGTTGGAGGATACCACGAGCGTGCCCACTAGTCGGGTGCATATCACTGTCAAACCTCCGACTGCAAAAGTAGTCGATCCCTAGCAGATAGAACAAAAACAACCAATAAAACAAACACATCAACAAACAACTTCTCCAGCGCTAGCAACTGTTGACCCCCCCCAAGTACAGATAGGTGAGGTCGAGGGCAACGACCCAGAATATGCTTTATCCAAGAGCATCATCAAGAAGCTGGCTAAGGAGATAGCTATCGCAAGGAAAAATCTCAAAGCCCAAAAATTACAACAAGGTAGGGGCAAGCGCAAGCTTATGCTATCTGACTCATCTGATGATGAGGAGGAACTAGCAGCCACGACCGTCGACATTGTCGAGGATGCCCATGCCAATAAAGTGTCATTCGAGGTTCAGTTTCAACAGTACGTGGACACAGGCGCTCCGGAGGGTCGGCCAAAGAAAGCAACAACGAGCCCAACACCTGAAAATGTGGTCGACCTCATGTCGACCCCTCCCCCCCCATCTCCAACCACCATAGTCAAAGAACAAGCACAAGTACAGCAGGCCGATAGTCCCCCTGAGGAATATCAACGCGCCATCCCGGAGGCACTCAGAGCCAGGGTCAGCCAAGACACTGAGCTTAAATATTTCTTCGAGACACTTCCTGGACTGTTTAAGTCAGCCCAAAAAATACAGACAAAATCCCCTCTCTATGCAAGCAGAAAGCCTTATGCAAATGTTACGACAATATTCACCCGCGACTAACAGGGTGACGTAATAGGAACATCAAAGTCTATCACCAAACCAATCGACCAAGGTGACCTACCCTCTACACCTTCGGAAGTAGGTCTCTCTTCCGACAAAAGTTCACCACATACTCTAGTCAACCCTTTGACCCCTATCCATACCCCCACCCCGTCCCCAACACCACCATCATCACAACCTCCACCTCCACCGTCGAAATCCCCACCACCAGAATTACAGCCAAATCCATCACAGCCACCGTTGTCTTCACAACCAGAAGCCGACATCCCCCCTCCTCAAACAAAAAAACCCCCATCCCCCATACCCCCTCCTCAAAAAGAAACACAGCCATCTTCTATACCACGTAACCAACCAGAACAACCTTCGACCTCCAATCCACCAACCAAAGACCCAACTTTCACTACTGCAGGTACCCAGGAGCAAGAACAACAGCCATACCATCAGAATAAAAATAAAGAGCAGCATAGAACATCCACTCTCCGGATTAGAAGGAGCAAGCCGACATAACTCGACTTGGAGGAAGACTGACTTAGCCAGCCGACTAAGTCAATGGGCTGACTAGTCGATCAGCCGACTAAGTCAGTTGGCTAACTAAACAGATTGATTAGTCGACTTAACTAATAGTCATGTCGGTTCACCGAACCGACAGGTAGTTATTTTTTGTAACTGTTTGCAACTGGTATATATTAGGCTGTTGAGCCAAGTAAGAACTTAGTTCAGTTCTGTGCCTTGTATGAACTCATTATAATAATATAATTTGTTTTCCTATCTGTTCTTGTCTCTTGTATCTGATTTATAGTTATGTTTTAGTATGTATTATTGGTAACCTTATGTGATCTGTGAGATTACAACATTGGTTCCGTTTCCAGTAGTACATGTCTAAGATATATGCTCACATATGATACCAGAGTAGGAGATCAAGGACTGGTGGGACCGTAAAATTGCCAACTACTTGCAAAATTACGCAAGACGAAACAGATTAACAGTCGCTGAAGCCAAGGAAAGATTTTTCACCGAGACGCATGAGACATTTGTCGAAGCCATGCCACAACTGTTGAAGTAGCTTCTGGATGAGAAGACCGAACACAACTAAAGAACAGCAGTTGCTAGATAAACTATTTCGAGGAGGCCGAACAAATCTGTCGAAGTGGTTTGAGAAAATCGCCGACGACTTCTATGAGGAGCAAGCGGTCGAAGAAAGGATGTCAGTGGAAACTGTAAAAGCAAAATTATACACAGATTTCACCGAACAATTATTTTGCACCTTGCTGACTTTGCTGTTCAAATTCTTGATAGAGAAAGGGGTAGGCCACATCATCGAACCTAGACCACCACTGTGCGAACAGCCACCAAATACCAACTGGGCGGAAAAGCAGAGGAAGTGGGAGAAGTTTATTGCAGAAAGGGAGTGGGAATACTTCCTGAGCAAGTGAGTCGAACCATCCGAGCTTTCTAAAAGCGTCGGGTAGGCTATTGGGGGGTAGTTGGTCTTGTGTCGGCAGTAGAGTATAGTGGATCCTAGTCAGCCGAAAGAAGATAGCTGTCACCAGTAATGAAAAGTCGACCGTAGAAGACTTTAAGAACATAGTACTGTACGGGATTATGTCAGACATTCAGAAACAAGAAAGGGATGAGAGACAGCAGAGAAGGGAAGCAAGACGCGAAAGAGCCAACGAGCTGCGTAGAGAACAAAACCCTAGGGCAACCGACCATGAAGAGAATCCGCCAGAGTCGATTCATGACCGACAGAAGAGGGCGTTGAGAAAAAGGTGTCCCCTATGGAGGAAGAAGTGTGGATAGAGCAGCCAAAACCTCTCCAATTAAGAGCTCCCGACGACGAAATAACCCTTTCCCCGGCAAATCCGCATACCAGAATACAGACTATTATTAAAAATGACCTCTGACTACGAGCTGGCGACATCACTATTTGGAGCCTACTAGGTGACGAACCATACCCAAAATGACATCTTGTCATATGCCGATCGGTCGAAGGGAACTGGGCGACCTTTCAAACGGCACCATCCTTTCAGAGTATCCACTTGCTCTTACTGACACAGGAAGGAGCACCCCCACCTGCCACGTACAACTTTAGAAGAAAGCAACGAATCAGACCTGTGTACATAATAGTCCAGTGGATCATCGACAATATAAATCCACAACAACCCACTGTACGTTGAAGTCGAATCGGCCACCGACGGAGGCACCAGTTCTGTCGACCAAAATTCCACCACATCAACAACCCCACCACTTTCACCACCACCCACGCCTCCGACCCCACCAACTTCCGAGAGAAGTGAAAGTGACTCAGACATGGGTCATGGAACAGCTCACATTCCTCTCTACGAGGGGGGTGAAGACCCCAGATGACATTGGTTCGTCTGCGAGTCCATCTGGGATGCAAACCGGGTGACAGATGAAGACAAACAGATGGATCAGTTCGCCGAAGCCTTACGGAAAGGGGCCTTGACCTGGTACATGACCTTTTCAGAAAGGCAACCTAGAGCATCGAAAGCTGAGATTAAAGCATATTTCTTATCCTTTTTCAAGACCCCAGACACTAAGCACCTGGCCGCCAAAAAGCTCAAGACAACGTAGCAAAAGCCAGGGGAGACTTTCCGTGATTACGACAAATGATGGAAGGATCTATTGAGTCAATTAGATTATGTTATTGATGAGCAATTACTAATTCAATGGTTCCTTGCAAGCTTATCACAAAAAGTTCACCGACACATCAGTCTGGAAACATTCAAGACATATGAAGATGCACTGACTAAAGCTCTGCAGGTGGAAATGGACGAAGATATACCTGCCTATTCGACAGACCACAGGATAGAAGAATAGCTGGAAAGTGTGCAGAAGTCCTTGAAAGAACCGTCCCTCAAAAATCAAGAAATCTGGTGTACTAAATGTTCGACAGCCGAACACTCAAAAGATAATTGTGGATAGGAGTACAGCCGACAAGACATCCGATTTGTGCAAACTAAAGTATTTTGTGAGATTTTCCAGGAGACCGGGGATCACTCTACCAAAGAATGTGCATTTAACATGAAGAACGCAAAAGCTTCTTGGTGTGCCATCTGTGAGACAAAAAGTCACAATACGGCCGACTGTCAACTAAACCTGAAAAACAGACAGAACTATCAGGTAGTCTACCAGACGAATGCAGTAACGCAGAGCAATGAGAAAAATAATACTAATGACCAGAATGGGAAACGATACAAAGGCCGACGATATGAGTGCCAGTATGATAATCGACAACAAGGGTTTGGAGGCAGAGGTCGATTCGTAGGGAATCACGACATACGAACTCGTCGACCAACCCAGTGCTTCATATGCTATAAAGAAGGGCACCGATGCGCAGACTGTCCGTACAAGGACAGAACTAACCTTAAATTCTGTGTGCATTGTGGAGTAGGCGATCACTCTCTGGAGGATTGTCTTACCATGTTAGAAAAAATCAATAATAAGAAAAATGTTAATGTCTTGTCTTGTGTACAAAAGCATGATGTAGTCACTACTAAAAATATACATATTGTCACTCGCCAAGGCACAAAAACAGGGCCTGATAACCCCCAAATTAGTAAAATTAAAAAAAAAAATGGTTATCTGGATCCTCTAAGGGAAAAACAAACTTATCAAGAAGCCACACACATATTTCAAGACATTGCACAGCAAGAAGACATTCTTACCAGTCAACTTAGCATGACACAGCAATTAGCTCATCTCATCCAAACTAACAAGTCTGTAGCCCAGTTCATTGATTTATTACACGAAATAAAAAGCACTAACTCAAGAAAACAAACTAAGAACATTTCTAGCCTAAATCAAAAAGACAAAAACGATGTCGACCCACTTGGGGTTTGGAAAGATGTCGACACGACCATCAAAGGCATATCGACTAAAGTTGATTTTGTAATCATCGACCCAAAGGAAGGATCTGGCTCCTTCCCAGACCTCGTCGGTCGAACTTGGGGTCGAAAGATGAAAGCATATATATCCTTAGATAAAGAACACATCAAACTAAAAAGAAATGGCCAAAAAGTCATTGTCCCCATTAATCCTGCACAGGGACAACCTTGGGTAGAACCAATAGATGAGGAAGTTGATGTAAGACAACTTTACCAGATCCATAATAATACCGACTATACTGAGCTAAACATTTATGGGGAGCTTCACTTAGGTAACCAAGACTCCATTGGTTATAATTCAGATGCTGAATTATATGATTGGGAAATGGAAAACTATGAAACACAAGCAAGAGGGTGCTGGACTATACAAAAAGTACAGAAAAAACCCACCCGAAAGTGCTTCACTATATCAATTATCCCCAAAGTCTTTGAACCTAAAATTAGGGAACGACCTACATTACAGCCGACCAACTTACATAATACCCAACTGCCCAGGTATAAGGAAAGAGAATCCCCAATAATGCATCTTGAACAAGTCTCTAAAAATATTGGAGAACATGGCAGACTTCAAAGCTTAGTGGAAACATTTACAGGTCAAGCAGCTAGATGGTGGAATACCCATCAGACAAAATTGCAGACCTGGACAACTGCTTCAACTTTTTTTGTCGAACGATTTGGTGGGAAAAAGTTAACACAGGAGGTTCAAATCCCTATCTTTGTCCAAGGCCAAAACCCAGAAGACCACATTAGGACTTGTGAAAGTGAGTGGAGAAGGCTTGGATACAAAGATGAGCGAGCCTGGCCACATTTGTTCCCTACAACCCTAGCCGACCTACCCAATAAATGGTATAAGATGGAGGAAGAAAGAGGAGAAACCTTCTTTTGGCACGAATTGATAAACAACTTTATCAACGACTTTCAGTTCATACCCCAGAATGAAACACTGGCTGAGCCAGCCCAATAAATCAAATAATTTCTCCAGCTGATCATAACTCAACCCTCCCAAACCCACTGACAGTTCAAAGACTGAAACAATATAAAAACTGCACCCAGGCCATAGTCGACCTGATTGCAATTAGAAAACGAACATACCACAGGCAAGAGCTTTAGATGGAAACCCGACCACATCAAAACAAACAAACCAATCTACTCAATCTTGAAAGTCGAGACCACCGACAAACCCGACCTTGACAGAATGACTGCAGCCGACTTTCCGGCTACATTCTCATAGTTTCAAGAAGGAAGTCGGCCGATCAATGAAGCTAAAGCACCAGAGTGGCTGGATGCCAAAGTGAAAACTAAGGAGGTCGATATTTCAAACGACGACCGTCCAAAAATAGCTAAGATTGGAGACTACTGGAATGAACACGAAACCACCGAAATCATCAACTTACTGAAAGAATTCCAAGATGTCTTTGCAAGGGATTACAAAGACTTAAAAGGGTTAGTACAAGAAATGGGAGAAATAAAAATAGATACTAAACCTGATGTCCGACCTGTAAAGAAACGAACTTACAAACTAGCTCATAAGTATAAGGAGATAGTTAAGAAGGAAATAGACAACATGTTAGCAGCAGGGATCATTTACCCCATCGATCAGTTGGAGTGGGAAAGCCCCATGGTCGTTCAACCTAAGAAACATGACCTGAGCAGGTTACGAATTTGTGTCGAATTTAGGGAGCTCAACAAAGTCACACTTACAGACCCATTCCCCACCCCCTATGCTGATGAAATCCTGAATGAAGTTGTAGGCCATGAATGTTATTCGTACCCATAGCAAAAGAGGATCAAAATAAAACAACATTTGTATGTGAATTTGGATCCTTTTCCTACAGGGTTATGCCTTTTGGGTTGAAGAATACACCTACAGCATTCTCACGAATTGTTGTCAAAACTTTCCAAGAGTATATCTATAAGACCATGGTAGTATACTTTGATGACTAGACCGTATATTCCACCCTAAAGGATCACTGCACATGGCTCCGACTTATGCTAGAGAGATGTCGACAGATACAACTCTCCCTAAATATTAAGAAGTGTACTTTTATGACTCCCATAAGCATACTCTTAGGACATATTGTCTGCAAAGATGGTATAAAGGTCGACTTTGCCAAAATAAAAATCATCCTCGACCTAAAACCCCCAATAAACCCTAAACAAGTCTGGGTGTTATTGGGCCACACAGGATACTATAGGAAATTCATCAGACACTATTCAGATATAACTTACCCTCTAGAGGAACTGCTCAAAGACGACCAGGAGTTTATATGGACAGAAGAATGCCAAATATCCTTCGACAAATTGAAAAGAAAACTGGTCGAAGCTCCCATACTTAAATTTCCAAACTGGTCGACTAAATTTCATGTGCATATTGATGCATCAGGCATTGAAATTGAATCCATCCTTACTCAACCAGGGGATGATGGGATGGATTACCCTATCGTATACAGCAGTCGAAAATTAAATAAAGCTGAACGGAACTACTCGACCACTGAACGAGAAG
>LPNX011078788.1:22024-197137 GCA_001517045.1 Pseudotsuga menziesii
TTCTACTGACAATATGAAATATGTTAGTAGAGTATATAGGCCAATGACCAGCTATGTAATTATTCTTAAATGATAACTACTTTGTAGAAAAACACAGTTTAAGCAACAAATCTATTAAAAAAGTAAAACTAAGGTGCAAAACCCTGGGTAAATATTTATACATGAATTAAATTAGAGAAGTAAACTAAATAAAAAAACCCTCGATAAATCTAGCATAGGAAATAAAATATAGCCTAGGCTTTATAATTTAAAATGTAAACCCTTAAAAAATTAGACAGAATCAAGGCACATAGGGTTACAAAAGTATAATGTAAACATTTTCCTAGTCTAGCCAACACTTGTTCTATAAAATTAAATAGGTAGTCCAAAACCTCATACCTATAAATTAAAGTTTCTGTAATGGATGAAACCTACACACTCAAATAACTAGCATTAACAAATCATAGGCACATCTCACCTCTGTATTAGATGACTAAATCACTTGGGAACTACCACATTCCACCCAACCATGACCTGGAACCGTTCTTGGTTTCAATCTGGATCCCCCCGAGATGGTTCCAACATGTAAGCATCTTAGAGCTCCTAAGGTAAGGCTACCCTAGTTTGTATATCAGGTCTAGATCAATTCTCTCTTTTCCTTCTAGGAAATGTTCTGCAAGAACTCTCTTCAGAATTTTGGCAGAATAATCAGTCCAAAAGATAAATCAGATCCCCAAGCCTCTCTTTGGCTTGGGACTTTATACACATACTTTTCAGTCAAAGGGGAAGTTAAATCAAGAAATGCTTCATTTATTGATTTAACCCTTTTTATTTAATTTAGTACTTTTAATATTTTAACTTAGGAACTTTTAGCTAGTTCCTAATTGGACTTTTATAGGTATTATACTATATAATTTTTATCTTAGTAATAATAGTAATAAATGGAACTTTTCCTTCTTTCTCACATTATTAATATTATTACTATATTTTTTCTTTATACATACCATGTATAAAATACATAATAATATAACATTTGTTAATGTTTTTCTTGGGGCATCACATATTGTGATCCTTATACTTACGACACTTTCTTCAATAAGGTCATGAGGTAGATGGTTAGGTCTACTAGGCTAGGAAACTCTAAACATCCTTGCATGTTGGATTCCCTCGTATAACATGGTAATTCTTCAGTGCTTGATGAGAATAAAAAAAATTGAAATTTCATTTAAGCACTTATAAATAAGTCTAATGAGATCAATATTTTTCTCGAGTCATTTTCACTCAGGAATCATTAATTCTTTTCAGTAAATCCTAGCGCTTATCAGATCCCATACTCGACACTAAAAACATGGAGTTACAAACTTAGTGCAATTCCATAGCTCTTCACTCAACACTAATGCTAGGATGTACTTGTACGATACACCTAGGGATACAATGGCCAAGGATCCAATGTTCCAGAGCTTATGATCAACATCAACATCGAAGGATTCACGGCTTATGCCCAACACTTCCAAATTATCTTTTCATGTGTTCCAGATCTTCATGCTCAACAAAAATATAATACTCATGTGCTCCATAACCTCTTTCTTAAAAAAAACATCAATCACTCACGTGCTCCAGAGCTCCTCGCTCAACACAAAACATCTCATCAATCATGTGCTTCAAGGTCCATGCCCAAAACAAAAAAGCACACACACACACACACACACACACACACACACACACACACACACATATTGTCAACAATTGTCTTACGCCCAATATATAAAACAAATCATCATGTTCATATGCAATGGGCTCTTCGACCCAGTATATAGAACATCAGGATAACATCATAATCAATAGGCTCATGCCTATAAGTGTTAGGTCTGAAATTCGAGATATTACTTGCCTCTCCTCTTAGAACAACACCATCCCTGGTGTTCTAGGGACTCAGAATGACATCATGAAACAAGGAGGGGTAATTATTTCTCATGGTGGCTTCATTATCCAAAGTAGCCTCATCAGCTTCAAAGTGTTTCCATTGCACTTTCAACTGAACTACAATGCGCTTCCTGAGCTGCACCTCTCTATTGTCCAATATATGAATAGGTTCAGGGGCAAACTCCCCTTCAAGTTCCACCTATAATAATGACCAATCCACTACATGTTTAGTATCATAAACATATTTCTTTCATAACGATGCATGGAAAAAATTATGGACTCTTATTTGTGCCGGTAATGCTAGTTTATATGCCACTCGCCCTCTCTTGGCCAGTATTTCAAAAGGCCCACAAAACCTAGGTGCTAACTTACCACACCTCCCTAAGATCAATCACAGATCAATGAGCTCAATTTTTCTTTTACTTTCAAGTAGACATGGTCGCCTATTTGATAATATTTATCTTTCCTTTTCTTATCCGCGTAATGTTTCTAGCGGTTTTCTTCTTCTTTAAGGTTCACCTGGACCCTGGTAACCAACTATTCCAAGTCCATTAATAAATCAGGCCCTAACATGAGCCGATCCACCGGGCTATCCCAAGTAACCATTGTTCTACACTTCCATCCACAGAGTACCTCAAAGGGACTCATCTGGGCGGAATCCTGGTAATCATTATTATACGCAAACTCTGCAAGATGCAGGTAGTATTCCCATTTAGTGGGGTTGTTCATGACATACATACTAAGAATGTCCTCAACAATCTGGTTTATTCTTTCTATCTGCTTGTCTATATGCAGGTGATAAGCATTGCTAAAGATCAACTATGTTTCTAATCCATAGAACAAATATCTCCAAAATTTTCCTGTAAACTTAGCATCTCTATATGAGATGATTGCCTTGGGTATTTCACGCAATCTAACTATGTCCTTCAAGAAGATATTGCCAATGTGTACTGCCTTGTAGGTTGACTTCACTAGAATGAAATATGATGCTTTTGAAAATTTGTCAACTACTACAAAGATAAAATCATTTTGTTTCTTACTTTTTGGTAGACCGATGATAAAATCCATACTAATGACCTCCCACTTCCATTCCGAAATTGGTAACGGCTGCAACAATCCCGAAGGATTCTGATGCTCAGCTTTGACCAGCTGAAATTCCTAAAATTTTGCGATAAACATCACAATGTTGGCCTTTAACTCAGGCAAAAAAAAAGTCTCTTGATGGCGGATATAATCTTTTGATGCCCTGAGTAGGGTGCCTGATGAAATTCCATGAGGATGCTGGACTGAATGCCCCCTCCTTCTAGAGCATACAATCTCTCTTTGGACCATAGTAGTCCTGATTCATCTACCTTGTACTCTTTTTGATGTTGAAACAACTTGTTCTCTTGGACTTTCTTGAGTATTTCTACATAGAAAGGGTAAACTATGTTGGTAGTTCTAATCCTCTTGTGCAGATATGCATCAGTTTGACTTAAAGTCACATCATATATCATATGAGTTTGTCGGCTCAAAGCTTCAACAACCTTGTTCTCTTTGCCCTTAATATGCTTCAGCTCGAAATGGTACTCGCTAAGGAAAGCCAACCACCTGGCTTGTCTCGCATTCATATCCGGTTGTTTGAATAAATACTTCAAACTCATATTGTCTGTCTTTAGAAGGAATTTCCTTCCCATGAGGTAGTGCCTCCACATCTTCAAAGCGTGGATGATGGCTACTAACTCAAGATCGTGCGTGGGGTAGTTTTGTTCATGCTCTTTTAACTTTCACGATTCATAATAGATCGCATGATCATTTTGCAAAAGGAATCCTCTAAGTCCTTCCTTGCTTCCATCCGTTCAAACAATGAAATCCCCATCGGGATCTACAATTCGTAGTATCAGTACGGTCATCAAAATCCGCTTAAGCTTTTGAAAACTTTCCTTGCACTCTGTCATCCATAATAATTTATTTGCTTTCTTTTTCAAAGCGGTCATGGGACAAGCTATTCTCGAGAAGTTCTCAATGAACTTTCAATAATATCTGGCTAATCCCAAAAAGGACCTAATGTCAGTGACACTAGTAGGGGTAGGCTAGTCTTCTATGCCTCTAATCTTTTATGGGTCCACAACTATCCCTGTATCAGAGATAATGTGACCCAAGAACTGTATCTGTGGTTTGTAAAAATCACATTTACTAAACTTATCGTAAATCCGATGTTCTCGTAACACTCATAGTACTATGCGAAGGTGTTCTTCATGTTCCTCTTTACTCTTAGAGTAAAATAGAATGTCGTTTATAAAGACCAAAAAAACATTATCCATATACTTACTGAATATACTGTTCATCATGTACACGAAGTTTATGGGTGCATTGGCCAACCCAAACAACATTAATACAAACTCATATTGCTCGTACCTTGTACGAAAGGAAGTTTCATGAATATCCTCGTCGTGAATCCTTACCTGATAGTACCCGAATCATAGTTCAATATTTGAAAATATTTTTGCTCCTCCTACCTGATCGAACAAGTCATCGATACTAGGGAGTGGGTATTGATTCTTGATAGTCATTTTTTTCAACTGATGGTAATCGATGCACATCCGCATCATACCATCTTTTTTCTTGATGAACAGTATTGGTGCTCCCCAAGGGGACACACTTGGTCGGATATATCCTTTCTCAATCAATTCCTGCAACTGCAATTTGATTTTCACCAACTCTGGTGCAATCATGTGGTAAGGGGATTTGGAAGCCAGAACTTATCCTAGTGTTAGTTCGATGGAAAAGTCTAGGTCTCGTTTTCAGAGTTAATCTTAGTATTTCCTCAGGAAACACGTCCTTGAATTCTACAAGAGAGGGAAATTCTTCTATGTGCTATTCTCTTTCAGCCTCTATGTCTCGGATATTTACTACAAACAACTTGCAACCTTTCCTAACACACTTATTTTCTTGTAAGGAAACTATCTGTCTTACAAAAATTTTCTTTGGAATGCCGTGAATCTTCACTTGATTCCCTTGGCTGTCTGTACACAAGATTGACTTGTGTAAGCAATCAAGCATGACATGGTGTTGTTCCAACCAGTCCATGTTGATAAGTATATCATATGATCCTAAGGGTAGGATGTTCAGGTTTACTTTCGTTGGAAAATGATTTAGGTTTACTTCGAAATATTAAACTATTTCTGAAACTTTCTATTTCATACCTGTGGCTAACTAAACCAGCCAAGGTTTATCATGTTTTACTTTGTTGTGCATACATCAACAAATTTAGGTGAAACATAGCTCTGACAAGCACCGAGGTTAATAAGTATTGAAATATAAGTGTTCAATATATTACCTTCTATCTCAACCATGGTAGCCTGATGGTTTTCCTGTCAGCCATCCAAGGATGCATAAATCCACGGTGTTCCAACTATGTCCTTGGTCGTTGGTTCTTCTTGTAAGTTGTGAAAGACTCCATTGGTTGTGCTCTTACAATATCGGGCATAATGAGGCCCGCTGCAATTCTAGGATTTGATCTGTATAAGGGCAACATTAGCTCCCCCAACTGCTACTGGCTTGTTAGTATTTGGAGCTAGTACGTATGGTTTCGTACCTAATTTGTTGAAGTTTTTGTTTGCTGGAAAACTATTGTTCTATTTTCTGTACGAGGGTGGGTTAAACCCTGGTTTATGGTTATCAGAAAATTTCTTAGACTTGTCTCTATTACTATTCACGTTCTCTTCCCTTAGCTATCCATGTTCATAGTAGAGCCTAGCTTTGTGAAATATGGTGTCCAAGGTTTTAGCCATGTTGAACTCAATCCTTTCCTGAAAGTTGGGAGGAAGACATCCTAAAAAATGATGGATTTTTACCTTTTCTTCTTTGATGTATGGTACCTAATGTAACAGATCTAGAAATTTGTTAATAAAAGCATCCATAGTCATGGATGCCATACGTAGTTCGTGAAACTCTTTTAATTTTTTGTTGAAGAATATTTCCGACATATATTTTTCTTGAAAGATTTTGCGGAAGTTACTCCAGGGTATTTACCTTAACTCATATTTCTTGGTATGTTTCAAATCTCTCCACCATCTCTCCCGTGTTTACTTCACCTTTATAGGCCGGGGCTGTTATTTTTCTAAACTCCCCCTATAGGTTATCATCATTTCTTTGTCTCTTCCTGCATGGATAAAGAGAGTCATCACTGGAAGGGTTGTGATGATCTCCTTCCGGAGATTCAGGGGCACGTTCCTCTTTTTCTTCTTCTCTTGGGCTGCTGGCCCGCTTATGGTAAGGTTCCCTTTTGGACTTGTTTGTGGAATGAGTGGGTTTCCCCTGTGGGATTCCTCCCATCATATTTCTCAGTAATGCTTCATTAATGTCTTGTTGTTATTCATTCAGACTGTCTTCTCTGAAACTTTGCAATTATGCTTGAATACTGTGTATGGTCTTCAAAATGTGAGAATTCAGTTCCATTAGTTCCACCACCAGTTCCACTTCCTGGGTGGCAGTGTTCATCTTTCCTTGCCAACTGTCGTCTTATTTAGTGTTCATGATTTGAACTGTTTTGTAAAATTTTCCTCTAAATTGCAAAGCTTAAATCACAGGAAACATTTATGTTAGTTAACCATATTTACAAACGTACTTTATTTTCTTTGCAACAAATGTTTGGTATGCCCATTGGTTTGTTTGTGTTGAAACTGGGCTCTGATACCACTTGTAATGTCCCTAAAAATTTACAATAATTTTTTTATTAGGATAGTTAAACACAACCTATTCCGGGCATTATTCAACTCACGGAATGTGTCGTACTCTATTGTACTACTGAATTGTCGTAAGTTGTTCTTACGTCTTACTTCCTTACTTCAGTTATGATTATTACTCTATTTATTGTTTTTACTTAAGATGTCGTAATGTTGATTACTATGTGATTCTTACAGTTACGCTTTGTTGTGTATGATAGAGGATTTGATTATGTACTTCATTATTATTTTACATGTGCTTACATTGTATACATGGCTCTAACTTAACTTTGTCTCTGGAACCAAAGTGGGTGGAGTGGTGGGACTAATTCTCCCATGTAACGACCTGAGAGGTAAAAGTCTCTACTTGTCTAGCGGGCTTACTTCGTTCTTATTGAACTAAAAACTCTTAACTTGGTTACGTGCAGGTGTACTTAGCGATGATAAAATTGTTATGGAAAGCTAAACGTTTGGTCACTAGTGTTCATACTTGCTGCTAGTGACACCTAGTGGTTGTTTATTATTGTTCTTTATAGACTTGTAGTATTGGCAAGGTCAATACCACACCTATCATTTCATGACACAAAATCGGTATTTTTAATGGAACTTATTTTTCTTAGTGTAAATATTATCAACTGTTCATTCCCTAGCATAATTGTATTACACGTTTATTTTACGAAACGCAATTAACTTATACTGTTATTTTATGCTTTTACAAGTTCATCTATCGTTGGTTAAAAATGAAACTTGGTCTATGTTTATACAACATACCATGGCATATTGCATATTCCATGGTCTTTGGCTTAGATCCTAAAGAGTTTGATGCATAAGGTCCTAAGGTTTAAAACCTAAGTTAAGTGATACATATGTTAACGTAAACTTGTATTAACTTGGGGTGGTGAATCTATGATATAGTTTATGCTATGCATAAGGGGTTTAAGACTTTGCATGGGCCGAAAGGCATTCAATACTATAACGTATGGAAACTATGGAGAAGTGGGTTTGGGTTTTGATATGGCCAACAGGCTAGCGCCATTAATGCGCGTTGGAGTGTGTGGCAGCCCAATCTTAGAGCTTGGCTCATGATGGGGTTTGGTCATTACTCAGTTCATTGTTTTCCCCTTCTTGTCTCTACGCAGCATGGCGAAGGCGACTTCCAAGTTAATAGAGGTAATATTTCATTTGGTTTTCGCAACATTATTGATGGTTTTCATCTTATCCATGATTTCTGTATTCTCCTCCATCTCGTTATTGGTGGTTGCAGGTGATAGGGATGGCGAGGAGAAACATAGCTCAGAGCTTTGAAAGCATTTCATAGGTGATGCCAAAACATTCACGGTAAGCATGTTAAAAAAGCATGCACTTGTCACCTTTCGCATTTATGGGTGGGACTGAGTTTCATCTCGTCATTGGTTGGGGTTTAATGTGGGGTTTGGCAATTTTCCTTTGGGCCTGGTTTTACAAATATTTGGGTTTGTAATTAATATGATATTGTTGGAAACAAATGGGATCGATGGTACATTTAACCGTATTTGTGTGTAAATTGTAAACCATGTTTTGTTTTGTTTAGAATCCAGAGCAACACCATTGCTTACAATGGTGCCATGGCCAATGGAACTCAACTGTGTAAGCTCGATTATGGATTTATAAGGCTATTTATAAATGCATACTGTGTTTGATTTTAATGGTGATTTATGCTGGGTTTTATATGGAATTCTCCTTCATGGCTCGTCTATGTATATTGACTTCCATTATTTGTCTTACCTCTAATATTGTAAATGGTGATAGCATATGGTTTGGGGCCATGCCGTGAATGGCATGAGTACTCTCCATGGAAGTTGCAATAGCTTAGATGCTGCATACTTACTGTTTTATTTAGTTATGTGTAAATGGAAAGTAATACGGTCATGGGTGTAAGACCCTGCATTGGATATCCTTGTTGTAGGCTGATTGTTAATAGGGTTTCCACGCATTTAGAAAGGCTTTAAAAAAATAGTTGACTATGTGTTTTATTTATGGGGCCGAGGCCGTGTTTACAGAATGTGTGCAAAAAGTGAGGGTCTCACGACTTCTCTGTATCGATTTATCTTATTGTTACAGCTCACATACACACTATGTATAGAATGGCCTTATGAAATATAGAAGGAATCTATAGGATTTGAATCCTGATCGTTGGTTATACAATGAGTTTTTAATATTTGGGTGGTTGCGATTTGGGGCTTAAGTTCCCGCAGGATTCGATTCATACAATCTCTTCTATAAATGCTTTGGATTGTTTACATGCTTATGGTTTATTTTATATAATAGCGTTGAGTATTATGGTATGCATTTTGACATTTGGGTGTCCACAGGATTCGATCCCAGGATCTCTTGTTTAAATATATAGTTTGTAATTTAGTGTCATAACTACACCTTGTTTATTTTTACATGTTTGCTGTAGATTGTAGTACGTTGGACCTTTTATATATGTTATACAATTTCTATTATAAAGTCGTATTATGTGGATTTTAATACTTAGATGGGTCTACTTGTTTACTTCATGTCATGGGTTTATAGTATTGATAATAATATTCTTATTTATACTTGGTAGATATAGATAGTATAGTGGTTATAAATCATGGACCGTTGAAGGGTCTCGATTACTTGGAGTGTTAAAAGATTAGGATTATAATTCTATTTTATAGTTGTTAATATATATAGGTATAAAATATTCGCTAAGTCCTAATTATTATATTTGTATAATTATTCTAGATCTGAAACTTAGGTCTGAACTGGTATTTTTAATTATATCATTCTTCTACTGACAATCTGAAATCTGTTAGTAGAGTATATAGAGCAATGAACAGCTACGTAATTATTCTGAAATAATAACTAGTTTGTAGAAAAACATAATTTAAGCAACAAATATAATACATAAGTAAAACTAAGGTGCAAAACCTTGGGTAAATATTTATATAGGAATCAAATTACAGAAGTAAACTAAATAAACAAACCCTGGATAAATCTAGCATAGGAAATAAACTACAGCTTAGCGTTTATAGTTTAAAATGTAAATCCTAAAATAATTAGACAGAACCAAGGCACATAGGGTTAGAAAATTAGAATGTAAACATTTGCCTAGTATAGACATCACTTGTTCTATAAAATCAAATAGGCAGTCCAGAACCTTATACCTATAAATTAAAGTTTCTGTAATGGATGAAACCTGCACACTCAAATAACCAGCATTAACAAATCATATGAAGATATGA
Organism: Pseudotsuga menziesii; assembly: GCA_001517045.1. NCBI lineage: Eukaryota > Viridiplantae > Streptophyta > Pinopsida > Pinales > Pinaceae > Pseudotsuga > Pseudotsuga menziesii. The sequence continues at coordinate 31,884 of LPNX011078788.1, forward strand.
CCTCTGTATTAGATGACTGAATCACTTGGGAACTACCACGTTCCACCAAACCATGACCTGGAACCATTCCTGGTTTCAATCTGGATCCCCTCAAGCTGATTCCAACATGCAAGTAGCTTAGAGCTCCTAAGGTAAGGCTTCCCTAGTTTGTATATCAGGTTTGGATCAGTTTTGTCTTTTCCTTCTAGGAAATGTTCCCCAAGAACTCTCTTGAGAATTTTGGCAGAATAATCACTCCAAAAGATAGATGAGATCCCCAAGCCTCTCTTTGGCTTGGGACTTTATAGATATGCTTTTTAGTCAAAGGGGGAGTTAAATCAAGAAATGCTTCATTTCTTGATTTAACCCTTTTTATTTAATTTAGTACTTTTAATGTTTTAACTTAGGAACTTTTAGCTAGTTCCTAATTGAATGTTTATAGGTATTATACTATATAATTTTTATCTTAGTTATAATAGTAATAGGTGGAACTTTTCCTTCTTTCTTACATTATTAATATTATTACTATATTTATTCTTTATACATGCCATGTATAAAATACATAATAATATAAAAATTGTTAACATTTGTCTTGGGGAAACACATATTGTGATCCTTAGACTTACGACACTTTCTTCACTAAGGTCATCAGGTAGATGGTTAGGTCTACTAGGTTAGGCAACTCTAAACATCCTTGCATATTGGATTCCCTCGTATAACATGGTAGTTCTTCAGTGCTTGATAACAATATAGAAATTTAAAATTTCATTTAATCAATTATAAATAAGTTTGATGAGATCAATATTTTTCTTGAGTCATTTTCACTCGAGAATTAGTAATTATTTTCAGTAACTCCTAGCGCTTACCAAAGCCCATACTCAACGCTAAAAACATGGACTTACAAACTTAGTTCAATTCCATAGCTCTTTGCTCAACACTAATGCTAGGATGTACTTGTACGATACACCTAGGGATACAATGTCCAAGGATCTGATGTTCCAGAGCTTATGCTTAACATCAAAATGGAAGGCTTCAGGGCTTATTCCCAACACTTCCAAATTATATTTTCATGTGTTCTAGAGCTTCATGCTCAACGCAAATATAATACTTATGTTCTCGAGAGCTTCTCTCTCAACACAAACATCAATCACTCACATGCTCCAAAGCTCCTCACTCAACACAAAACATCTCATCAATCACGTGCTTCAGGGTCCACGCCCAACAAAAACAAGCATATATATATTGTCAACAATTTTATTACGCCAAATATATGAAACAAATCATCATGTTCATATGCAATGGGGTCTTCGACCCAGTATATAAAACAATAAGATAACATCATAATCAATAGGCTCATGCCTATAAATGTTAGGTATACAATTCGGGATATTACATCTGTAATAGACTTTGGTTTTGTGTCCTAATCATGTGGTTTAATATATTAATGGAGAACTGTGTGTTTTGGTTTTAAATGAAGTGATAACTATGGCATGGAAGTGCGATTTCTTGCAATGGCACTATGTCGAATAGTGGCTGTGTGCATTTTACTTGTAAACATTTGTAATTGTGGAATGTATGGTTTATTTATCATGGTTGGGGTTTTTTATTTCTACGACCATTAGCTTGGCATATTGCTGCATATTTTTGTTAATGTCGTGGTTGTAACAGCGTTGATAGTAGGGTTTAATAATTTCTTCTTGACATTTAAAATTGTTTGGGTTTGACTTTAATGTTTATTATGGTGGGGTTTTCACCTCACATCCATGAGCCTTGGTATGGAATTGCAACATGCATATTTTATTGTTTTATGTTTATTCAGAGATGTGAGAGTGTAGCAATTTAATTTATGGTTTTAAGGCTAGGGATTAAAGTTGTGAGCTTGGTAGTTGTGACTCAGCCCCCATGTGAATACACAGCCGATGAATAGTTGTTGGATGTTTACTCTGTCACGTTTGCTTTTGCTAGCGGTGACTTACAAATGATGTAAGATTGTGGTTTAAGTGGAATCTTTTAAGGGAAACCTATAATGTGAACCCTTTATGTTTTTACAACATTGGTGTTTTAAAATTGATCCCTACAGGATTCGATTCCTGGGAATGTGTTCGATTTTGGTTTTGTTGTTTAGAATTACAAGCCTACAGGATTTGATCTTGGGCTGTCTAACGCTTGGACTAGTGGTTGACACAGTGTGTGTGTTTTTGTTTTGGAAATGATTCCAACAGGATTCGATTTTGGCTTCTTTAAATGAATAATTTGTTTAATGATTTGGTTTGTATTATGTATGTAATGGATTCTTAGTTTTGGTTAGAATGGTTGAGATCAATGTAATGATAGTTATGCCTATGGCTGGACCTTAACAAGTCTTGATGGCTGACATTTTATGTAGAGGTTTTTATAATGAAAGTAATGTATGGGGTTTGTTTAATATTTATCTTCGTTATGTTTATTATAGGATTTATGAATAACTTTGTTAAGTATGTTCATCGTATTCATGATATAATTGTTTAAGATTCAGTATGGAAATGGTATTTACTTTATTCTTTATGCATAGTGTTTATGCTACAGTTGTATATAATAGATTTGATGGGTGAAATAATAAGCATGCTGGAAATAGGTAATCTGCCTACAGTGGAAGATGTAAAGTTGGATTTTAATGGAGATAATTTTGTTCTTGTGGATTTAACTAGTTCTTTTGGTTCGTAGTTTATTAGTTAATTTTAATATGATCTAACCCTAGTTGTCACTTCTACATAGAGTCTAGAAAATTACAACATGAGAGAAGATTGAATTTTAAAATAGGAATGATGGAAGAGTAATGTAGAAATAATAAAGACCATATATTTTCCTATAGTTTTGAAAACTGATAAAAGCATATCTGATAGTCTAAATAGTAAGAAATCTAATCTATATTCTCCTAACTAGACCATCATGTTTAAGTAAAAAATTTACTCCTGTAACAAAATCTTAATATCTAGGGTTTGTATGAACATGTAAAATAAAATAAGCCTAGCTGCAGTAGACAGATACTATTTATCCTTCCAGAATTTAATCCGTTCATTTAATAAGAAAACTTGTATAAAATATAAGGAAGATCAAGAAACCTCATACTTGCAAGTTGAATCTATTTTAATGGATGGAAACCATGCACACTCAAGCACACAACATTAACAAGGACATAGACAGTTCTGAGCTTTGTTCAGTTTAATCGAATAACTTGGGAACTACCACGTTCCACCCAACCATGACCTAGAACCATTCTTGGTTTCAATTTGGAACCCCCCCCCGCCCTGAGCTGGTATCAGTTTTCTTTTCCTCTCGGGAAAAATGCTCTCCAAGAAATCTCTTAAGAATAATCAGGTAGAATCATGGAATAATCAAAAGATCCCTAAGCCTCTCTTTGTCTTGGTTCTTTATCGACATAGTTTGTAGGAAAAGAAGCAGCTAAATCAAGAATCATTTTTACTTAATTTAGGCAAATTTAATATTTATTCAAGTTTAACTTAGGAACTTTATGACTATTTCCTACTTTTACTCTTTTAGGTATTTAATATTTAATTAATATTAGTAATAATAATAATATATAGATCCTTTCATTATTATTCATAGTTAATAGTATTATTACTTATGCTTACTCTTTTATACACATTATGTATAAACTATATATTTATATATACCATTGTTAACATTTTTACTTTAGGTGTCATATAGCATGATCCCATTCACATGTAACTTTTTGTTTTATCTTACAATCACTTCTTTATTAAGGACTTCAGGTAGGGGTTAGGTCAACTAGGTTAGGAAACTCTAAAGCTCCTTGCATGTTGGATTACCTCGTTTAACATGGTAGTTCTTCAGTACTTGATGAGATACATAAATTCAAAATTTCATTTAAACACTTAAAAATAAGTAAGATGAGATCAATGTTTTATCACAGTTGTTTTCTCTCAAAATATTAATTTTTCACTAACTCTAGCGTTTATCCAGATCCCATACTCAACGCTAAGAAATAGGGATTTACAACTTAGTGCAATTCCATAGCTCCTCGCTAAACACTAATGCTAGGATGCATTTGTAGGATACACCTAGGGATACAATGGCCAAGGATCCGATGTTCCAGAGCTTATGCTCAACATCAACTTGGAATGCTCTAGGGCTTATGCCAAACACTTCCAATGCTTATCTTTTCATGTGCTTCAAAGCCTCATAACTCATGTGCTCTAGAGCCTCTCTCTCAACACAAACATTAAAATACTCATGTGCTCCAGAGCCTCTCGCTTAACACAAACATGTAATATCCCGAATTTTGACCTAACACTTATGGGCATAAGCCCCATTGATTATGATGTTACTTTGATGTTTAGTTGGTATATTGGGTCTAAGACCCCACTGCATATGAACATGATGATTTGTTTGATATATTGGGCGTAGGCCAATTACATATGTTTTATGTATGATTTTATGTGTTGGGCGTGGACCCTTAAGCACATGATTGAAGAGATGTTTTGTGTTGAGCGAGGAGCTTTGGAGCACATGGGTATTTGATGTTTGTATTGAGCGAGAAGCTTTGGAGCACATGAGTGTTTATAGTTGTGTTGAGTGAGAAGGTCTGAAGCACATGAGTTATGAGAACCTATCAAATCCACAAACAAAGCCATTAATATGGTTGAGATATTCATGAAATAAATATTTAGGATGAATGGCATAACAAAAATAGTAATTACAGATAGAGTCTCTAAATTCACATCAAATTTTTGGAGGTCCTTATTTTCAAGCATGGATACTAAATTAAATTTTAGCACTTCTTGTCACCCTCAAACATATGGAAATATGGAATAGGTAAATCAAGTCCCTAAATATATGCTACACATGTATGTTATTAAACGACTAGGTAAGTGGGAATACTTTTTTCATTTGGTTGAATTTGTGTATAATAATGGCTATCAAGATTCTCTCAAAATGAGTCCATGTGAAGCACTCTATGGAAAAAAATATAAAATAATCTTAAGCTAGGGAAATCCAGAAGATCGATTAGTTTGTGGACTAAAAATGTTGGAACAAATATAACATGTAGTATAGAAGATATAGTAGAAGCTACAAAAAGTCCAAGATAGGGAAAAAAGTTATGCAAACACTAAGAGGACAACAAAAGAGTTTCAAGTGGGAGAGCATGTATTTCTGAGAGTGAAACCGAAAAGAATCTCCTTAATTATGCGAACTTATACAAAGATTGCACCTAGATTTGTGGGACCGTTTGAAATTTTATCCAGAGTGGGAGCAGTTTCATATCAACTAGAACTACCCCCTCATATTATAATTCATGATGTTTTTCATGTATCTCTATTAAAAAATATGTTTCTCACAAAAATCATGTTATTGTCTTGGATGTGCTCCAACTGGAACTAGAAGGAGAGGTTCTTATACAACCAGTTTGCATTATTGACAAGATAGAAGTAATGCTCCTTAAGAGGAAAATCACTCAATTTAAGGTACAATGGGAAAATTATGCTCCAAAAGAAGCCACATGGGAAAGAGAATAAGATATAAGACAATATTATCCTTTCGTGTTTCAAGAAAAAAATGTTGATTAATTTTCACCGAGGACAATTAAAGGTTTGGGGGGGGGGGGGAGGATTGTAATACCCCAAGTTAAAATTTAAAACTAAATTGACATGAACATGTAAATATTGGTAATATTGCTCATAAATTTTAAGAATTTAAATGTTTATGTGAATATCTAATAAATTATTTTTTTAATGGAATTAATGTGTAGGTGTGAGAAGCCTTGCAGTGAACTAACAAACCTTATATTGAAGTTAATTGTTGAACGATACTCATCCATAAGGGGACAAAAGTCCAAATGTGAGAAGGTAGTTACTTCCAAGAAATTCCTACAGAAATAAAAGGCATGCTACGGGAGGAAAAAAACCTTTCTTATGAAGAGAAGAGCTTCCAGGATCTAGAATATTCGAGCTACTAGGATTAGAAAAGAGAACAACATAGAGCTTCCAGGATCAAACAGAAGTTAGAGCTACCAGGTTCTATAGTATTGGGATATCTTGCCCTGTAGATTTGAGCTTGAGGGCTCTGAGAGCTTTGAGGCTCTAGGCGTAAACTATCTTTTCACTCTTTGGTGGCACTTGAAAAGCAAAAATTTCAGCATACCAATCTAAGTTTTGGGAAAGGGGGTGGAATCTTGCTGGTAGAAATACTTTGAGGTCCTAAGGTCGCGTGGAGCGGGGTTGCTCAATAACCAATTTCTTCATTTAATCTACAAATGAGTTCATTCTTTTCTATAGAGCAATGTTATCAATATTATTGATTAAATTATTTTAAAATATAATTACAGTGCTATGTCTGGTTATGTTAAGAGACTGCGGGTTGCTAATTTTATTCTAGTATTGTAATTTATTATTTAAAATACAACATAGTTATTTTCTCATTTCTGTGGATTTAAATATAGTTGTGATGTTGACTCTCTTTTTCCGATACAAGGAATTTTTATGTTAACAAAACAAAGTAAATATGAATTGATGGATTAAATATTTTGGGCTTACGTAAAACATACAGGTTATTAAATTAGTATTTCTCGAGGCTAGTTAGGAAAACCAACTTGGGGCCAAAAAATGTAAAACTCGTTAGATAGCTTCTACATGAATATGTTATTGAGATATATGTAATCACATGTAATAACCTTTTGGTGATTCAAATAAAAACATTTAAATATTTTGATCCTGCAAGAAAAGTCAAATGGTAATTAAACCCTATTGGTAAGAGAAATGAGATTTCTTGCCAATTTAACTCATGTGATTTCTAAAATAGCTTAAAACCCTAAAAGACCTGAAACTAGTTCTTAAAGACTTCACTAATACTTTTACTCTTTTCTTGAATTGAAAACCAAGAACACGTTGGGGGTTTTCAACTCATAATCGAACCCAACATATGTTTCATGGACTAGGTAGAATCAAGAGATATTGCTTTAACTATACAAATAACATGCCTGAGTACAAAGTCATAATATGTTAGTATTTTAGCAAAAGAAAAAACATACTAATAAACATGTTTAAGATAGAAAGGGGTTTAGTTGATCTAATTATCAATATGCATATTCCAAACCATTGCCAAATATTTCCAATCTTGATAGCTAATTGGAAATAAAGATATTGATGTCTCTTAAGGTAACAGTAAATTATCAAAATAATTCAATAAGGTAGCCTTAATGTATGTAAATAATTATAATAGAAACTGAAACAATAGGAGGATATCGAGTTTAAGCTCAATTAGTTAAAAATTTGAATGTCAAGGGAGGCCCAGAATCAAGCTTATCTGAGTTAACATAGATAAGATATTGGTACAAAGAGAAACAACTAAACACTAGCCTCATGACCAGTGTAACCACCTTATGCATTATCATTTAGATATCGTCTACAACTAGGTTTGAAAACCTTTCAAGGAAATAAAAATTTAAAAATTGATTTGTAGCTGAAAGCAAGCCTTCACAATTATAAATACTCCCAAAAAGGGTAGATAGGAAACAAATACTCACCTTGCAGGGTGTTTAGGAAGTGAGTTTATAAAATAAAACTTATTCCTTCCCTTGCTAAGAGTCGACCCCCAAATACTAGAATACTTCAAGTGAAGGGTGTATTGCTTACCCATAAAGGATGTTAAAGATCATGTTAGTGTGAACCAAATATTGGTTAAGATGCACCTACCACACCACGTGCACAACAATAATTACTTAGTTATATTAGAACAAAAAAAGAATTATATAGAGTATCCCTATACGTGAAAAACATTGAGCTAGATCAGAGAGTACCTTAAGGGAAAGGATAGAGTTATGGGAACGTCCAAGCTCAGTTGAGATGTGGTTTGTGTTTCCATTACTGCTATGAATCTCACAGAAGTAGAATCTATGGTAGGATTACATAGCAATACAAAAACCCATGGTTTATCTATTTCATAGCTAGTTCAACCCTTCTAGATCGAGGAAGGAAGCAATTGAAATGAGGTAGAATTGGTAAAATTCCTTAATATGGAAGCTTCCTCGAGAACAAATAATATCACTGACACTATTGAGTTGTTGGAGTAGTAGCAAAGGAGTATGTATACTAACCATAGTATAAGTATAATCATGAATGATTGGAAATGGAGACTAATTGGTGGGTAAGCAAGTTTGATATACATATTCGAGACAAAAGGGTGGTATAGAAATCACATCTAATCACCTCTCTTAAGACAAGGTAAATGTACAAAAATACATAGAACATTTCCCACTTTTATTGACTGGATATCATGACTTAGAGTTGATACATTCTCCTTATTGAAATCCTATGCTCTAGTAAGGACCATGATCCTGAAATGAGACCCAAGATTCTAACTCAAGGGATATAGGCCTTCAGTTAATCCATTATGCAAATAAATAAATATGTTAGAAATTGAGTAATAATTGATAAGAGTTATCAATAGTGAATTCTCTTAAAAAAATATGTTACCTTTATAACTAAGTCTATTAATGACAAGAGGACTAATGCCTCTTGGAAACAATCTTGAGTGTTTTATACCTATAAGAAAAAGAAAAACAAGAGGGTATTAGCTAATTAGCTAAGTAAGCACTACACTATTTCCGTAGTTGAAACATTTCCTTAATTTGGAGGTTACTCTTTTTTTTTTTTAAATATAGTAAAATTTTGTAAATGTTTACATAGATTGTTTATAATTAAAGTAAATTCAAAAGAAAATAATATAGAGTTTTTACAAATGGTATTAGAGATAGAGGTTGCACCATTTGGACCTAATGGGTCCTATTGGAAAAGTTTGATTGTTTTATGTAATAATAAATTTTAAACTGACAAACTCCATTACTAGAAACATACAGATAGAAAACCAGAACGAACTCCTTTGAAAGAAAGAAAAATGGCAAAGTAAAGACATCATATAGGATGCATGCATGTAATAGAGGAGGAAGGTATTTATGTGGAATTGGAGAATAAAAGGAAAGTAGATGTACAATCTAAGATGCTTGAGACTATGAGAAGTCTCAAGGTATACTTTGAAATATTAAAGGAAGACAATTCCAAGCCACTTAGGGCCAAATATGATCACGGGGAACTAAATGAACTATTGTTAAAACGTCTAACATATAATGAAAATGTTAAATATAATGGTCACAATTCATGTAGCAATGATAAAAAGAAACATGTTAAGTCAAGAAAATTTGATGATGAATTGTCAAAAGATTTTGAAACTTCTCATGATAAATCAATAGAATGTTCTAATAGTAGTGAACTAGTAACAAAGAGGAAGAAAGAGGAGAAGGAGGAGTTACAGGGGGAATTTAGGAGTATCTGAACCCTACCTACGATGGTGAATTGAATGAAGTTGTTGAATCCTATTTGTTAAATATAACTAAATATTTCTAGATCTACAAATATTCAAATGAATTAAAGGCTTGATTAGGTATTTACTTGGTGTTGGGATCAGGAATGATATCTAAATCCCCTTATCGTATGATCATTCCTGAACTTATTTAGTTAAGGATGTATTTTCAAGATCTTCTTGATAAAAATTATAATTGGCCAAGTGTGTCATCATGGGGTGCACATGGACTATTCATCAAGAAAAAGGACTATACATTGTGCTTGTGCATTAACTATCGACAATTGAATAAAATCACCATTAAGAATAAATATCCCTTACCTAGAATTGAGAATTTCTTTGACCAAGTGAGTGGGGCAAAGGTATTCTCCAAAATTGATCTCAAATTTGTGTACCATCAGGTTTAAATTAAGGATGAAGATATACACAAGTCTTCATTTAGGACAATCTATGGTCAGTATGAATTTGTAGTCCTCCCTTTCTCATTGCTAATTCTCCTTCTATGTTTATGTGCTTAATGAACAATGCACTTAGTAATTACTTAGAAAAATTGTACTTATATTTATTGCCGATATTTTGATCTATTCAAAAGATAAAAAAGTACACGAGGAACACCTAAAATTGGTACTGCAAGCTTTTCATGAACATCAGTTGTATGCTAAACTTATTAAATGTGATTTCTTTAAGAAGTAAATCTAATATTTAGGCCACATTATCTCAAACTAAGGTATAGCAGTGGATCCTCCAAAGATTAAGTCTATTCTAGAATGGACCGTGCCAAAATATGTCCATGATATCAGATCGTTTCTAGGAATTACAGGTTATCCTAGAATATTTATCAAGGGATTTTTAAGAGTATACCACCATATCACTTCCTTACATAAAAAAAAGACTGAAATCTGTATGGATCCAACAGTGTCAAGATGACTTTGACAAGCTAAAAGACTTGCTAACTACTACCCCAGTACTAAACATAGTTGATCCATAGAAGGGATTTGTATTTTGTACTAATGCAAGCAAACAAGGAGTGGGGCTGTATTAACTCAGGAATCCCATTTCATATGTCATGAGTCTCACAAATTAAAATACTGGGAAAAGAACTATTCCCCACATGATCTGGAATTAATAGACATCATCCATGCCTTAAAAATTTAGTAGAATTACCTTTTAGGAATTAAATTCCTACTATTAATAGATAATTATGGGATGTAATATTCAGTTGAACAAAAGACACTAAATGCATGACAAGACAGGTGGATTTCCTTACTAAGCAAGTATAATTTTGATATAAAAAACATCAAAGGTAGCGGTAATGTAGTTGCATATGCCCTTTGTCGGAAACACCATGATTTTCATGTGATTTTAATGAGCATTTATGATTCATTCCTGAAAAAAACTGATTAAAATGGCCTCTAAGGAAGACCCATACTACAAAAATATGACACAAAAATGTATTGACAAATCTAAAATAAGTGCTGAAAATGAGTATCAGATTGGTGCATAAGGCTTTATGTAGTTCAAAAATAGAATTTATATACCTAATCAATTGGAAATAAAACAAATTATTTTCAAAGAATATCATGACAACCCATACTCAGGACATCCTAGAAATACAAAACTTATTACATCCCTAAAGAAAGATTTCTAGTATCCAAATATGAAAAAATACCTAGTTGAATATGTTGTTAGGTGCTTAGAATGACAACAAGTTAAATCAATCCATCAGTACCCTACTAGTTTATTGCAACCAATACCCATCCCAGAATGGAAATAGGAAACAATTACAATGAACTTCATTACAGGTTTTCCTAGAACAACAAGAAAAAATGATTTTGTCATGGTGGTAGTTGATAATATGGCTAAAGAAACTCATTTTATACTTATCAAATCCACATACAAATCTATTAATCTAACTGATATATTCATGAAAGAAATATTAAACCACATGGCATACCAAAAATAGTAATTATGGATAGATACTCCAAATTCAAATCAAATTTTTGGTGGTCCTTGTTTGCAAACATGGATACTAAATTAAATGTTGACACTGCGTATCACCTGAAAAAATATGGATATATATAACGGGTAAATAGTTACTTGATGAGATGTTTTTCATGTATGTCATGAAACAACCATGTAATTGGGAATATTTTTTTCATTTGGTTGAATTTGCATATAACAATGGCTATCAGTCATTTCTTAAAATGAGCCCCTTTGAGGCACTCTATGGTAGGAAATGTAAAATACCTTAAGTTGGGGAAATACAGAAGATCAATTATCTTTGGGACTAGAAATATTGAAACATATAGAATAGGTACTACAATAGATAAAGCAGAACATAAAAACTTCCTAGGATAGCAAAAAAAGTTATGCATACACTAAATGGATAGAAAAATAGTTTCAAGTGGGTGACTATGTATTTCTAAAAATAAAATAGAAAAGAAACTCCTTAAAAACCAAAATTTATACAAAGCTTTCACCTAGATTTGTGGGACCTTTTGAAATTTTAGCGAGAGTGGACCCAATTGCATAAGATAGCACTACCCCATCAGATTAAAATTCATGATGTTTTTTATGTATCTCTATTAAAAAAATATGTTTATGATAAAAATCATGTTATTGATTGGTATGTGATCTAGGTGGAACAGGAAGGAGAGGTTCTTGTAGAACAAGTTCACATCATAGACATGAGAGAAGTAATTCTCTAGAAACGGGAAATCGTTCAAGTTAAGTTACAAAGGGAGAATTATGCTCCAGAATAAGTGTAATGCCCCATTTAATGGAGTTTACTTATTTATGCTAGATAACATTAAGTAATACATTTGATTACAATAGAACACGTTCATTGTTATGCAATGTGATCATAAGATAAAATTACACACACACACACACACACACACACACACACACACACACACACACACACACATATTGTGGTTGCTTTATTTATCTTGATTTATATTATCTATGAATATGACTCTTAGTTATAAAAAGATAATGTATCATGTGGTGTGCATGATCTTGTGATGTTGATTGATTATAATACATTTAAGTTATAATAGGAAAAATAATGAATCGATGTTATCTAAGATATTATTGATGGTTTGTCTAGTGTGGTTGTGGTAGGAAACCACAGTGCATGTTGATGCAAGGTTGCATCAATAGATACAAGGGCTCCTGAATGAGTCAAATATTTGTAATGTTTATAATGAGAAAATTTATATCATGATTTATGATTTTGGAAAAATTAATCTATGTGATTCTTGGTATGTGTGCAGGCAGAAAGATAATTCTTGCCAATGAACCTACATATGGGTAATCGAGATTGTATAGGGGTACCAACATGAATAGAACTTATCTTCCATGCGATGGGTTGAAAATAGAGAGATTATTTTTACCCATGATATGCATGTTTCCGCGAGGGTAGGTTGCAGACTCGGTCACTCACGAGGATTAACAAAGGGGCACGCAATAAGGTGTCAGCCTTCTTCCTTAGTAACCATTAGTCTCTCCATAGTGTAGATAGGACCGGGTTAACATGGTATCAACCAATGTACGAAATTCCCACCATGAAAAACATGATATTTGAAGGGCATGAATATTGTCATTGCACCCTTGATATCACTGTGATAAAGAAATGCAATTAATGAAATATACACTAAAAATATATAAGGTGCTCTAATGATATTTAAATAGATAATAAATTCATGAGCTAGAAATAGATCAAAGAATGTATGTAATAATAGGAAACATCACATACACAAGAAAATAGAGAAAGTAATTACTAATTAAAATATCGGAAACACAAATGCACACACAAAGCTATGAGAGAAAAACAAAAATAAAGGAAGCATTTTGAATGAAAATAGGAAGAATTAAGGAAAGCAATGACAAAACAAAATTTAGAAAGTGTAAGAAAAGAAAAGTGGAAATTGCTTATGCATATGAGAAGGAAATCCATAGAAATGGAATTAAGATGAGTTCAAAATAGAAATAAATAAATAGTATTTTACATAAGAAAAATAGAAAGAAAATATCAAAAGGCTATAAATAAGAGAAGAGGGATTTTCACTCAGATAATGTTTTCTTCCCTAATATTGGACGGAGGAAATAATATCAATTTGAGTTTGAAGGTGACTGTGGAGAGTTTGGTTAATCATTTTGTGAACGGGGTTGGGAAGCACCTTGGTGAATCTATGCATTCTGATTGTGCTAAAAGTATTTCCATACAATCCACATTGCAGCTCGAGGGATCCTAGGGAAATAATAGTACCCTAGGAGTGGTAGGGTGTTCAACTGTCAGGGTTATCTTCATTGGCAAGCTAATGCAAGGATTGGATTTCTCAAGAACCATGTGTTCATCGAAGATGGAACAAAGCCCTTAGCCAGAACAAAAGATCAAGAAAATCAATAACATGTTGAACATCGAATCAGGTTCAATGTATTGTTTATTTCATGTTATATATAAATTAGTATTCCCTTGGTGTGTTTTATTTTGTTTATTATTTTGTAGCACTGCATTCATAATATATATTGAATAAGAATTTAGTTGAAGTGTTGGGTGCCACAAGAAAACACCCGAGAAAGAGAAGAAGAGATAAGTCAATCGTATCCTTTCCTATTTCAAGTAGAAAATGTTGATTAAATTTCACCGAGGAAGATTGAAGGTTTTCCGGGGGAAGGATTGTAATACCCCAAGTTAAAAGTTAAAATTATTGACATGGACATGTAAATATTGGTAATAAAGTTTAATACTTTAAATGTCCACATAAATAGTTAATAACTTATTATTTTAATGGCATTAATGTGCGAGTGTGAGCAACCTTGTAGTGAACTGACAAATCACTTATATTGAAGTTAATTGTTGAACTATACTCATCCCTAAGGGGAAAAGTGGCCAAATGTGAGAAGGTAGTTACTTCTAAGGAAGTCCTAGGAAAATAAAAGACATGCCCATGGAGGAGAAAAACCCTTCTTATGAAGAGAAGAGATTCGAGGCTCCAGAAGGTTCGAGCTACCAAACTCATAAAAGAGAACATCGTAGATATTATAGGCTCTATTTCTTGAGATTCCATTCTAAAATATAATTTAGAGCTACCAAGAATTGTGGTATTGAGTTATTAGGCCCTTAAATATTGGCTTCTAGGATTTGGGAAAAAGGTATCTTTTCAGTCTTTGGTGGCACTTGAAAAGGGAAAAGTTCAACATACCAATCTAAGTTATGGGAAAGGGGGTGGATGCTTGTAGGTCAAAATACTTTAAGGTCCCAACATCGGGTGGAGTAGGGTTGCTTAGTAGCTACTTTCTTCTTTTAATATATAGATGAGTTCTTTCTGGGATATAAAGTAATGATGGTTGTCTTATTTATTAAATTATTTCAAAATATAATTACAGTGCTTTGTATGATTTTGTTAAGAGATCATGGGTTGATAATTTTATGCCAGTATTGTAATTTATTATTCAAACTATAGTAAATTTATTTTCTAGGTTCTATGGATGTAAAGAAGATGTGATGTTGATTGTCCTTTTTTGATACTAGGATTGGTTTGTTAACCAAACAAAGTAAATATGAATCTATGGATTAAATAGTTTGGGTTTAAGTAAGACATATAGGTTGTTAAATTAGTATTGCTCGAGGCTAGTTACGGATATTAACTTGGGGACAAAAGATGTAAAAAATCACTGAATAGATTCTACATGAATATGTTATTGAAATAAATGTAACCACCTGCCATAACCTTTCAATCATTCAAATAAAAGCATTTATATATTTTGATCATACAAGCAAAGTAAAATAGTAACTAAGCCCTACTGGTAAGAG
Source organism: Pseudotsuga menziesii (assembly GCA_001517045.1). Classification (NCBI taxonomy): domain Eukaryota; kingdom Viridiplantae; phylum Streptophyta; class Pinopsida; order Pinales; family Pinaceae; genus Pseudotsuga; species Pseudotsuga menziesii. The sequence continues at coordinate 47,059 of LPNX011078788.1, forward strand.
AAAGATAATTTATTTCCATTTTACCACAGGAAAGTTCTAAAATAGGTTTAATACAATATAAGACCTTAAACTAGTACTTAAACGCTTCAATAAGACTTGTACTATTTTCTTGAATTCAGAATCAAGAAAAAGTGGGGGGTTTTCAACCTCAAATTGAACCCGACATATGTTGCACATATTGGGTAGAATCAAGAGATACTATTTTAACTATACAAATAACAAGCAGAAGTACAAATTCATAATATGTTGATATCGTATTAAAGGAAATACCCTACTAATAAACGCTTTTAAGATAAAAAAGGGGTTTAGTTAACTAATTAGTTGCTGTAATTATTAATATGTATATTCCAAGCCATTGCCAAATATTTTTGGGCTTGATAGATAATTGGGGGTAAATATATTCAGGCCTCTTAATGTAACAGTGAATGATCAAAATAATTCAATAACACAGTATTTATATATGTAAACAATTATAACACCAACTGAAGCATTAAAAGGATGCAAATTGTAAACTTGAGTAGTTAAAAACTGCAATGTAAAGGAAGGCCCAGAATAGGGCTTATCCGAGTTAACATAGATAAGTTATTGGTACAAAGATAAATGGATAAAAAAAAACCTCAAGGTCAGTGTAAGCACCTTACTCATTATCATTTAGACATATTCTACAACCAGGTTTGGAAATATTACAAGGAAATAAGAATTTAAATAGTGATTTGTAGCTAAAAAAAATCTCTCGCAATTATAAATACTTCCAAACATGGTAGGATTCCAACAAATACTCACCTTGGAAGGTGGTGAGGGAGTGCATTTATAAAAAATAACTTATTCCTTCCCTTACCGAGAGTCAACCGCCAAGTTACTCGAAGACTTCAAGTGAAGGGAGTACTGATTACCTGGAAAGGATGTTAAAGATCATTTTGGCGTGAACAAGGGATTGGTTAAGATGCACCTACCACACCATGTGAACAACAATAAGTTCTCTATAATCTTATAATAAAACATGAATTTCATAGAGTAACCCTAACATAAATCCATTGCGTTAGAGAAGAGAATACCTTGAGGAAATGGGTAGAATTTTTGGAACATTCAAGCTCAACAGAGATGTGATTTTTGTTTCCATAACTTATATGAATATCAGCATATAAAAATGTATGGTAAGATTACATCACAATAGAAACACACAAGGTTTATCTGTTTCACACCCGGCTGAACCATTCCATCTTGGTGAAGGAAGCAAGTGAAATGAGGTAGAATTGGTAAAAATCCTTAATATAGAAGCTTCTCCAAGAGTAATTAATATCACTAACACTATTGAGCTTTCATGGTAGTAGCCAAGGCATATTTGTACTAACCATAGTACAAGTATAATCATGAATAATTGGAAACCAAGACTAAGGGGTGGGTAAACAAGTTCAATATACTTATTTGGGATAAAAGGGTGGAATAGAAATTGCATATAGTCACCTCTCTTAAGAGAAGGTAAATGTAGGAAACTACAGTGAACATTGTCCACTTTTATTGATTGGAGATCATGACACAAAGTCGATACAATATCCTTATTCAACTCCTAAGATCTAATAAGGACCATGGTGATGAAATGGGACCCAAGATTCTAACTCAATAAAAGGATATAGTCCTTCAGTTAATCATATAAGCAAAAAAATCAATATGATATAAATTGAATATTAATTGGAAAGGGTTATCAACGGTTAAATATATTCAAAAACTAGGTTACATTTATAACTAAGTTTATTGGAATCCCTAAGAGTTAGCTCAATCGGTCAAGCACCCATTGCTTAAGCACCTCTTCTATATGAGGTCACGAGTTTGAATCCCCTCGACGCTCTTGGGGTTAGGCTTGTGTTAAGCTAAAAGGTGTGAGGCCCCTTCGGGTGGGCCCACCTAGACATATTCCGTGGATGTAACTAGGGTCAAACCCAAGTGAACCATACAAAAAAAAACTAAGTTTATTGATGACAAGAGGAATGATGCCTCATGTAAACAATATTGAGTGGTCCACACCTGTAAAAAAATGACAAACAAATGGGTGTTAGCTAATCAGTTAAGTAAGCACTACACCATTTCCATAGTTGAAAATTTTCTTTAATAGGGAGGTTATATATATATGTTTTTAAATTATAGTTAAATTTTGGAAAATTTTACATAGAATGTTTATACTTAGAGTAAATTTAAAATACAATAATATAGTCTTTCTACATGCTGCAACACAATTTGGCTCTAGTGGTTGTGGTATGATTCTTAGAATTAGTCAAGAACACTTCTTCAAATTATGGATGGTATGTGGAGTAGGATCAAATAAAAAATATGAACGGGTGGCTCTGTGGTGTCTGTTCCAATTTGCGATAGGGAGCTCACACGAAGTTGGTTCCACTTTTTAGTGCCGCTTTAGAAATTGGAAACACACTTCCAAAATGTTAATCCATAACACATATGCGTTATTGATGCTACGTTGGGAAAACTCGAGCCCAAATATGAGGCTAAGGTTAGTTAGCTGATATCGCATATGTGATATATCGCATGTGCATTTTAAAAGAGTTACAAATCACATATGTGATATGTGAAATTAAAAAAATAAAATAAAATAGAGGCTGCAAGCCTCAATTTGTTATTTTCACAGTGAGGCAATATCGAGACAACGAAAAACCGCACCTACGAAATACCGCACCAACGTTTTGCGATAGAGACTTTGGAGGTGGATTTGGAGGTGGCTTGGCTCCAATGGAAGGTAAGTACTCATATCATCCACAGTTATATTCAATATTTTTTGTTTTTGTTAATTTCATAGTTTTTATATTTGTTAAAATGAATTTAATAAAAAAAACTGAATTAAATCAAAGAATGATATATTAAAACAATTTGTAATTTGTTGTTTTAATCTTAACAGATAATAGGAATGTTGAAGATACAGTTCAAAATGAACTAAACCCAAACCCAAACATAGACACAAACCCAAACACGGAGGGGGAACAAGAATGGAATTCATAGATTCTGGCTCGTTTGGGTGCTTTGAGGCGCCTTAGCTCATCATTTAGAAAGGGAACCATTTGAGACAATATTTAGCCAAGGCATTGGACACCATAAAAAACACAATTTCCAATGCCCAAGGAGCTCTATACAACATTAGCTCATATGGAGAATCCATGAGGCAATACTATTCTGATGGTTTGAGCTACAAAGACATAAAAAAACTAAGAATAATGAAAGACCAACTATTTTCATTATTCTGGGACCCTAACACCAGATTGGTTCCACCCACTAGTTGAGTACACATTTCCATAGACTGGTGTGTGGAAGCAAATGTGAAAGTAAATTGGATGGATCGTTGGTATGATGGTATTTGATGAAGACCCTCATGGGAATAGAGACATCCCTTCCTATTTCCTGAGGAAGTTGTATGCAGAATTTATCTTGGGGAAACATGTTAACTATTCTTGATATTTTAGAGTTCCATGGTGTCGGTAATGGGATGCCCCAAGATAGGGAAGGGGCTAGGACTGATCCTAACCGAGTTCCATGCCCTCCATGTACACCGAAACCCCCTCGGGTATATTCTCCTGTGGGTCATGTGATTGATGAAACACATGTTGCCTTATTCAACTTGGTAGATACATTACTTGACCATGGGACTGCTATCCAAGGCAATCTAGGCCAAGGGGTTGGCACTTCTGAGGCTGGCCCATCCCACACTCGGGATCCACATACTACGTCTCCATATAATACTATAGGTAAAGATCGCATGGGAGACGCTGAGGTTTCGAAGCATCATGTTATTCCAAACCCTTGCACAGTGTGTAGAGGCATATGTTATGGCCTTGCTTCAAAGTTTTGGGATGATGGATTACTCCTATATGTAAGTACACTCATTCTTTTCATATTATATTTTGTTTTATATCACAATTTCAAATTGTTTTTAATTTATTTCTATTTAATTATATCCCAAATTATGTGAACAAATATACAGATGGTGTCCCATTAGACCCCAGATTCACATAGTCTGGCAATCGATGTTGATAACAATGATGCAGCGGTCAATGTTGCATATGGTTTTGGTGCTTCACCATTAGCTGTAAGAACTTTCCTTTTTTAATTTGTCATCGTTATTTACATATTTATATTAGATATTGAAACATTCAATATGTCCTAATATGGATACAATATGTTTTATGTAGGGTGGGCATGATGAGTTTGTGGAATCCCAACCAATTGACATTAATGTAGAGGAAGATTCCCAAACATAGGTACTATTTTAATTATGTTTTTAATTATTATTTTAATTGTTAGAAATTTTCTAATTGTATGTTTATGTTTTGTTACTTAAAATTATATCCATTCCAACGGAATGACCTTTGTGATTGGGGACCCACCTCCCCCCCCCATGTACATGTATGTTTTGCTTTCTATGAGAAAATAATTTTTCGTCCATCTTGCATATGTCTCATTTTCTTTGTATTATATAACATTGGCATTTGTTACTTTATGCAGGAATATATTGAGCCAATGGTGCTTGAAGAGCACCAAATACAAGTTTTGGGTGACCAACCTCCCCCCCCCAATGTACATGTATGTTTTCCTTTCTATGAGAAAATAATTTTTCATCCATCTTATATATGTCTCATCTTCTTTGTATTATCTGACATTGACATACGTTACTTTATGTAGGCATATATTGAGCCAATGGTGATTGAAGAGCACCAAATCGAGGTTTTGGGTGACCCACCTTTACCCCCCTCCTAGGTACGTGTATATTTCGTTTTCTTTGAAAACATCATTTTCTGCCCATGCAGTATATGTCTTGTTTTATTTGTATTTGCTGACATTGAAATTTGTTACTTTATGTAGCAATCTAGTGACCCAGTGGTCTTTGAATAGCACCAAATCCAGGTTTTGGGTGACCCATCTCTCCCCCCCTCCTAGGTACATGTATGTTTCGCTTTCTTTGAAAACATCATTTTTCGTCCATGTAGTATATGTCTCGTTTTATTCATATTTTCTCACATTTACATTAATTAATTTATGCATGCATCTAGTGAGCCAGTGGTGCTTGAAGAGCATCAAATCCAGGTTTTGGGTGACCCACCTCTCCCCCCTCCTAGGTACATGTATGTTTCACTTTCTTTGAAAACATCATTTTTCGTCCATATAGTATATGTCTCGTTTTATTTGTATTTGCTGACATTGACATTAATTAATTTATGCATGCATCTAGTGAGCGAGTGGTGCTTGAAGAGCACCAAATCCAGGTTTTTGGTGACCCACCTCTCCCCCCCTCCCAGGTACATGTATGTTTTGCTTTCTTTGAAAACATCATTTTCCTTCCATGTAGTATATGTCTCGTTTTATTTGTATTTGTTGACATTGAAATTTGTTACTTTATGTAGGAATCTAGTGATCTAGTGGTGCTTGAAGAGCACCAAATATAGGTTTTGGGTGACTCGCCTCTCCCCCCCTCTTAGGTACATGTATGTTTCACTTTCTTTGAAAACATCATTTTCCATCCATGTAGTATATGTATCGTTTTATTTGTATTTGCTGACATTGACATTTGTTAATTTATGCAAGCATCTAGTGAGCCAATGGTTCTTGAAGAGCGTTTGACCCCCCATTAGGTACGTTTATGTCTCGCTTTCTCTTAATTGTGTTTTTAATGATTCAACCTATACTTTTTTAATTATTTGAAATTGTCTAATTGTATCTTTATCCTTTTGTACGTAGAAATGTAATATTGATTATGTTGTCGAACAAGCAACCTTCTTCACTAATGCATATAGAAATTGGTTTATCCCGTTGTCAGTTGTTCAACCCACTGGTTACACACCTCTTCACATCCCCAGGTATATTTATATATTGCTTATCTTGCTTATATTTTTTTTTGTACATGCAAGTATATTTTTTTGTGTTTCCCCCATACATATGCTGACATTGACATATATATTATTTTATGCAGCTTGAAAGTGAGCGAAGGGTTATTTAAGAGCACCCAATCGGGGTCATCGCTCACCCACTTCCCCCCTCCAAGGTACATGTATGTCTCGCTTTCTTTGAAAAAGTCATTGTCCCTCCATGTAGGATAGTTTTATTTATACATGCAAGTATGTTTTTTGTGCATCCATTGATTTTTTGAAATTGTCACATATATATTTTTTATGCAGCTTGATAGTGAGAAAGTGGTTCTTAAAGAGCACCCAATCGGGGTCTCTGCTAGTGAGGCTGTACAACCCACTAGAACTTACTCGAACACAGTAAGTAAAATTTTTATATTGTTTTGGAATTTGAACAAATGTACATAGAATTTTTATAGGTTTGTAAACTAAATTACAAATTTTGGTTTGTCTACACTCTCCACTAATGTGACCTATCCCTCTTGTTCAACGATGGGGACCACCACTGAGCACTTGAAAAATAAAGCTATACTTGTTAGAAGACATTGACAGTTGCAGTGAAACGGGGGGTAAATAGAATAAATGTATAGGGGGGATACATAAATGTAATTTTTTGTTTTTATACACACAGATGTACAATTTGATCCAATATTTTGTATTATGGCCATGTGGCATGCCAATTTTTGTAACATTATTTGTATGTACATATATAATATAAAGAAAGGTTCAAATTTATACATATATGGTTGACTCGATTTTGGAACATGATATGTGTGGTTCACCTATGTGATATTATGATATTTTTGGTTCACCTATGTTCAACTACCATCAACTTTTTAACATTATGGCTATTGTCAACTTTTTAACATCATAACCATATCACTAACAATACCCTAAAATACTAACATACCATTCCATATCATACCCTACAATACCCTATGATACTAATATCATACCATACTAACATACCATACCATACTAATATACCATATCATACCATACAATAATAACATAGCATAACATACCATAACATACTAACATCATACCATACTAACATACCATACCATACTAATATACCATATCATAACATACAATAATAACATACCATAACATACCATAACATACTAACATCATACCATACTAATATACCATGTACATGTACATGTGTTTCTACTTCTCAACCCTAGTTATAGCATGCAATTATAGTTCATGAAACCCTAGTTGGTTTAGGATGTGTACATGTACATGTGTTTCTACTTCCATCTCATAACTTGTAAATAATTCGTGAAACCCTACTAACATACTATAACATACCATAACATACTAACATCATACCATTCTAACATACCATACCATACCATACCCTACAATACTAACATCATAATAAATACCCTACAATACTAACATCTTAGTAGATACCCTACTAACATACCATACCATACCATACTAACATATAACATACCATACCATTCTAGTTCCATCTCATAACTTGTAAAGAGCTCATAAAAGCCTACTTCCATCTCATAACTTCTCAACCCTAGTTACAGCATGCAATTGTAGCTCATGAAACCCTAGTATGCATGTCTCAACAAGATTGTAGTTCATGAAACCCTAGCATGCAATGGTAGTTCATGAAACCCTAGTTGTGTTTCTCTTTTCCATCTCATAACTTGTAAAGATTTCATAAATCCATATTTCCATCTCATAACTTCTCAACCCTATTTATACCATGATGCAATTTGTAGTTCATGAAACCCTAGTTGGTTTAGGGTTTGTACATGTACATGTGGTTCTACTTCCATATCATACTGACATGTACCATAACATACTAATAGCATACCATACTAACATACCATACCATACTAATATACCATACCACACCCTACAATACCCTACAATACTAAGAGATCATACGATACTAACATACAAATATGCCATATCATACCCTACGATACTAACATACCATACCATATCATACCCTAGTTGGTTTTCAATTTGTTCATGTATATGTGTTTCTACTTCCATCTCATAACTTGTAAATAGGTCACTAAACCCTAGTTCCATCTCATAACTTCTCAACCCTAGTGATAGCATGCAATTTATGTTAATGAAACCCTAGTTGGTTTTCAATTCGTTCATGTACATGTGTTTCTAGTTCCATCTCATAACTTGTAAAGAGGTCACTAAACCCTAGTTCCATCTCATAACTTCTCAACCTTAATGATAGCATGCAATTTGTAGTTCATGAAACCCTAGTTGGTTTTCAATTTGTTCATGTACATGTGTTTTAGATAGTTTCATCTCATAACTTGTAAAGAGGTCACTAGACCCTAGTTCCATCTCATAACTTCTCAACCCAAGTGATAGCATGCAATTTGTAGTTCATGAAACCCTAGTTGGTTTTAAATTTGTTCATGTACATGTGTTTTAGATAGTTCCATCTCATAACTTGTAAAGAGGTCACTAAACCCTAGTTCCATCTCATAACTTCTCAACCCTAGTGATAGAATGCAATTTGTAGTTGATGAAACCCTAGTTGGTTTTCAATCCGTTCATGTACATGTGTTTCTAGTTCCATCTCATAACTTGTAAAGACATCACTCAACCCTTGTTCCATCTCCTAACTTCTCAACCCTACTGATAGCATGCAATTTGTAGTTCATGAAACCCTACTTGGTTTCAATTTGTTCATGTACACGTATTTCTAGTTCCATCTCATAACTTCTCAACATTAGTGATAGTATGCAATTTGCATTGAGGGAAATTGAGCAAAACCCTAGTTTACGAAATCGATGCACAATGAAGTGCCTGTTCCTTGAAAACATGAGGGAGAGGGCCACCTAGAGGTAATCGCATGCTAGGTGACCAACGAAGTCGACGGTTCTTCGATCCAACCTCTGGTTTTCGAGTTATGTCCAGTTGAAAGTCGCATGAAAATGTCGTTCAGGGACACTTGGTGACTTTCGGTTTAGGTGCAAAAAATCAAACGGAGCAACAAAATTGAATGTCATTGGCTTTTGCAAGTCTGTATGGGCAAGTGCAATATGGGAACCATACCAACACAACCATGGTCAAGGGTTTTCATGCGTTCACCCACCAACGAAATAGTTTCAAGAGTTTACCCAACAATGTAATTAAATGTACATAAATAAAAAAAACATCAAAAAAAGTAAATTTCAACAACTCGAGAGTATGTTATTTTTCGATTTCTAATTGTTGTTGTCTAAAGACACCATTTTGTTCTTGGCACCTCCAATGTGCCGTAGATGGTGTCTGTATCCTAGGCACACGAAAGGATAAAAATTAGTACTCTCATAACAAAATAAAGAGAACTCAATGAAAATGTGCAAACATGATTATAGATAACTCGCCTGAGGTTGTACAATTGTGTTTATAGTGTCTAGTATCCTCTCAATAATATTATGTCTATGAATGGTATCCGTCAATCACAGGTTTATTACATTGGGAATAAACGAAGGCTAAATAATTGACATTGTGCTTCAGCATGCACTTTAAAGGTTAAATAACACACCTGACAATGCACTCAGATGAGTAGGCCGTCTGGATCATCTCTGCTACTAATGGTGTCCATATATCTTTTGTGCTCTATATGAGGTAGCAAGTATCATACATGTGACCTATTTTCCTGACCAAATGTGCGCAGCTTGATGTTTATACCAACTACTAGGTTGGTGAAGTGGTAGACAATAGCTCCCGGTATAAAATCCTAATATACATACCCACCCTTCTTTTTTTGTTGTGCTGCAAGTGTCAAGTAATCCCCTTTTATAACCATTGAGCTAGTTGGGAATTCAATATTTTCATCATCTATAACAGGATTGAGAATGGTTTGTTTCCCCTCTAAGCAACGTGCCAACCAATATTCGGAACCCCATTCATTATTTTTTGGGGAAACTACTGCATATATCTGACCCGTGAATGGAAATAGGTCAAGTTAACAATTTTTTTTATAAAAAGTTCTTGCATTTATAATTTCTACATAAATTAAATTCTACTTAGGTCGAGTTAAAAATACATAAATTAAATTTCTAATTTAGGTACTACTAATCTACTTTTTTGTACCATCTTGTATGAGATCCGATATGTGATCATAGTCTATAGAAATATGTGTCTGATCATCTTCCAAAGGGTCTATTTCATTAACCCCCTTGAAATTGGTGCCAAGTGTCACTCGATCCCATGTATCAACTATATCTGTATACTCACAATCATCCCATTCATCGATGCTACAGGAATTGCAAAAGCAAGCCTTCAATCATGTCCAAATTTGTAGGGCCGAGTTGTCTAAGCTTCTAATTGAATGAAACTATCGAGTTCCATGCACTGTGTTCACCCAATGTGTTTGGGATCATTCCATATTTGTCACCTCCAAGAATATTCTCCGCACTAGGTGTTTACTAGTTGCTTGTTCTCCCATGACATATGCACACCATTTCACTATAAATGCAGTGTCTCGAAGGAGAGCACCTGTAAAATTCATCTCTTCCCTTCGAAGGGTAGTTTTGATGCATGCACGAGCACCCTCGTTCTCTCCTTTTCCATGGCTGGTTTCAAAGTAGTTCCATATATGTGGCACCTTGTATTTTATGTGCAAAAAACACAACCATTAAAATACACATGCTTTCTTGAACTGTCCAACACAACCATCTGACCAAATGAAATGACGATAAAATGGTATATCCATAGCTATCACATGATCATAGAATAATCTAAAGCAATGTTGCATGTAATGGATGTCATGGGTCAATTCGTCACTTATGTAGAAGTGACTTTGTTTCAATATCACATGTTTCTCTTCATTTCTATCTGGCCCATGTCAATACGTGATATGCACCATTATGCTCACCTACTCTAAGTGATATTCTTGACTTTGTATTTCATTTTCTGGTTGTAGGGTGTAATTTTCTACAAATTCAACCACTGATAGTATTGTTCTGAGAGGGAAGGTGTCCCGACATATTTTGAATTGTTCATATTGCCATCATTCCATATCAACATGTTGAATGTACTGATGGATCTTTCCACGAAACTCTGAAATAAAATCACATACTTGCACCTGGTGTAAAAAAATAAACAGTGTTATAAAACGACATAAAAAGATGTACATGAATATTAATATGTCAATATTCAACAATTTACCTATGAAGACACCAATTTAATATTCATGCTTTCTTTCCCATCATGCAGCTGATATGTCTCATACTGATAATTCTGCTTCTCGACAATTGCATTCCCGAATCCTTGATCTTAAATCTCATGGATGCAATCAGACCATAATGATAGCCCACCACAATTGTTGCAAGAACCCTCTACACATTGTTTTAAGCAATGTGTCTTCCCATCTTGTTTCGAACACATTATGCTATGGATCAAATATCTGGATGACATTGGCAGAACTGTACTTGAGCATTCTTACACATGGTTAGGATGCAAAAAATGACGTATATGTGCAAATGTGTGGTAATATAGATCAAACTCTATGTGGTATATACAACAACAAGTGTTATAGATGGTATTGATTCTAACATACCAAGGCTTGCATTTTTCAAAACATCTTTTCCCGAGCCTTAACTCTACGTGGGAAAACTTAAACATCTCGAACAATTGAGTTTGTGTCATGCCATGATAATGTTTAACATGAGGTTCATTGTTTCTAGAACCACTAAAGAGTTTTAACACATCTTTTGGGTTAGAACAAGGCCTAGTCTTATCTTGCCAAAACGTTTGCATTAGGCCCTTTAGTGCTTTGACTAAATTCATGTATTTGCGGGGAAACCTACCGCTAAATGCCCATAATGTTTCAATTTGTCCGTCTACATCAAGGTTGTCTCTTATTACTTAGTATTGTTTAAGTGTATTTGGATGTAAAGTCACAATTTGTGATGTGGATTTAAGTAAACGACGTTGTCTTGTGGATCTACATACAATTGATTCACCTAATATGTGGCAAGCCACATTACAGTCCTGTGAACGAGTTTTTTTACCAATCGATGTGAATGTAGTAGCAAGAGATTTAACAATGCCATTACATGATTCGATATTCTTCAATGTTCTTATTCCTAACTTTGTTCTAACACTTTCCATATTTCTAGATTTAAGCAAAGCTAAAAGAAATTGGCATTTACTAAATTTGGATTTGTTATCAAAATATTCTTTCATTATCTGGGAATAATGATGAAGTATAGTGCGTTTAGCCACCTTATCTTCCATGGAAGCCAATTCGCTCTCGTCCACTTCTATGCATTTTAGAGTTCTCTTTCATTTTGATGCAATATTTCTTGTCGTTTGAAATGATGAAGTGACGTTTACATCCACCACAGGCTAACAAGTTCGATTAGGATATTGAACCACCTGGCATGGTTGTTGCGGAGTCACATTTTCATCACGAGGAACATAATTATTGAACTCTTCACAAGAATTTCTACTTAGTGATGGATCAAGAATATCATCTCACATATAACCAGCTTGCTTTGATGTTGCATAATCTTCCACAGCCTCTACGTTACGTATCTATTGAGCATGAATGGGAAGTAATTGCTCATCCAATGAATGTCAACGATTTCTTGAATCTTCCCTCTTCTTTTCCTTTTTATTTTCAGCTTCTTCCGGTGTAAGCACCTTCCTCGCTAACTTTCGACCTCTATTACGTACATTACCCATTGAAATCCACCCAAAGTTGTACAATACCTATGGATTTGTTTAAGAAATGATTAAATTGCAGGTTGAATAGTTATCTGTACACGGGTTTAGAAGAATTATGTCTTTTGCTACAATAAACATGGCCCACATCTCGCAACCCAATAATTTTTATATAACACATATCGCATATGCGATATAACACATGTCTGTTTTATTGCATATGCGATATGAATACACTTCTTTTTACTCAACGAACAATTTCTATTACGTGATTGCTAAATGGCATATGCGATTTAGTGCATATCAAATATTTACATTTGATAACCTTATAATGGAACCCATACCTATGGTTAAGACCTCCAGACCTATTCTTCGACCATGGTTGTGTCTTCAGAACTATCTCTTGTTTGGAAATATTCATAATGGTTCCTTTATGGACATGGTCAATGCCTCCTGAAGAATCTTCAATGCATAAAATAGTCTCATGGCACATATATCCCATATTAAGGATAAATATCCCGTTTAAAGGCCATGTGTAGTGGTTTAAGACTTGTTTATGTCACACTATTGTCCCATTACCATGGTTAAGACCTTGAGACCCATCCTTAGTGCATAAAACCTCATAATGACACCCATTTCCCAGTAAAGGCCAAATATTCCTTCTAAAACCTAGGGTCTTAGACATTGTCAAGGGATGAAACCTCTACTTTAGGCCCTGACTGAAGCTTCTAGGAATCTAGGACCATAAATAACACCTTAAACTACCATATGTTACCTCTTGAGGCCATTCTTAGCTTTGTGTGTGGGAATTGGCACCATTAGGTTGTTTTAATTACTAAGGATGGGCTTAGAGACCCTTGACATGGTTGAGTGATTGGAAAACCCAAGTCGTAGACACTAAAGGAAGCTTCTAGGAATCCATAGGAAATAATAATGTATAAATCCACCACACATGACCTCTCTAGGGGGGTATTTGGCCTTAGATTAGGGATATGCAATTGATTGGTGATTTTGTTTATAGTAGTTATGGGTAAGATGTTGATCAATTGAGATTTTTTTCTTGAAGATAATGAATTTATTATATAAATGATGTCGAAAGGGTGTTTTTAAAGTAATGGGGGTGAGTTGATTTTCATGTGACGGTCACTCATCGATGCTTGCAAATGTACGGTCCATAGAATAGAACAGATCATTTGGTACCAGAAATCTTCAAACAAGTGTGTGGCCATGAGTGTAATGAGTGTTTATATGTGTATTAAATATTTTGATGGTATTCAAGATTTAGTAATGAGATTTCACCCATTTTCAAGATTTAGTAATCAGTATTTATAGTAATCCATTTGATACTCCATACAGCATGGCCCCTCTGACATCACATCTATAAAATTTTAAAGACGAAGGATTTTGTAGAGTCCACAGAGCCCTAGGGTCTTAGAAATTGTCAAGGGATGAAACCTCTACTTTATGCCCTAACTGAAGCTTCTAGGCATCTAGGACCACCAATAACACCTTAAACAACCATATGTTACCTCTTGAAGCCATTTTTATCTTTGTGTGTGGGAACTGACACCATTAGGTTGTTTTAATCACTAAGGATGGGTTTAGAGACCCTTGACATGGTTGAGAGATCGAAAAACCCAAGTCATAGACACTAAAGGAAGCTTCTAGGGATCCACAGGAAATAATAATGTATCAAGCCACCACACATGACCTCTCTAGGGGGTCTTTGGCCTTAGATTAGGGATATACAATTGATTGGTGATTTTGTTTACAGTAGTTATGGGTAAGATGTTGACCAGTTGAGCTTTTGCTCTTGAAAATAGTGAATTTATTATATAAATGATGACAAAAGGGTGTTTTCAAAGTACTGGGGGTGAGTTTCTTTTCGCGTGACGATTGTTAATCTATGTCTGCAAATGTATGGTCCATATAATAGAACATATCATCTGGTACTAGAAATATTCAAACAAGTGTGTGGCCATCGGTCTAATGAGCGTTTATATGTGTATTAAAGATTTTTACGGTTTTCAAAATACAGTAATGAGATTTCTCCCGTTTTCAATATTTAGTAATCAATATTTATAGTAAACCATTTGGTACTCCATACAACGTGGCCCCTCCGACATCACATCTATAAAATTTGAAAGATGAAGGCTTTTGTAGAGTCCACAGAGCTCGATGATTTCTTCTTTCTTGATAGTAGCTATTAATTTCAATTACTCATGGAACTCGTGTCCAAGATTTTGACATGTCAGGTTGTGTGATAGGAATCCATGAACATGAAAAATAACTCAAATGACTAGTCATAACCTCTTGAAGTTACCCTTTCCTTCGTAATGGTACCAACACATCCATTATGTTAGGGCCCCAAGACCCATAACTATTGTAAACAAAATCACCAATCAATTGCATATACCTAATATAAGTCTGAAGACCCCTAGAGAAGTCATGTGTGGTGGCTTGATACATTATTCTTTCCTCTGGATCCCTAGAATCTTCCTTTAGTGTCTATGACCTGGGTTTTGCGATCGCTCAACAATGTCAAAGGTATCTAAACCCATCATTAGTGATTAAAACAACATAATGGTGTTAATGCCCACACACAAAGCTAAGAATGGCCTCAATAGGTAACACATGACGGTTTAATGTGTTATTGGTGGTCCTAGATGCCTAGAATATTCAGTTAGGGCCTGAAGTAGAGGTTTCATCCCTTGACAATGTCTAAGACCCCAAGTCCCTCCCTCCCACTTATATTTAGTCCCCTCCCACCGATCCCTTTCCTTTATATTTTTCCTCCCTCCATCTCCCCATCATATATCTCCCATACCCATCCCTCCCTTCCCCTTATATTTATCCTCCCTTCATCCCCCCCATATATGTCCCATACCCATCCCTCCTTCCCATGATTCCCTCTACACGTTCCTCTCCCTCCTTTAACTGCCCCCCCTCTTAACCAATGTAATGTTGGGCCATGAGCCACCCCATAGACCATCTGGATGAAATATTGGGATTCTAAATGGTATTATAATGGGATAAGGGTGCCATTAATCTTTTTTACTCTCCTACCAAATTATTTAAGCAAAAAAACATATGCGTTATAATGCATACGCGAGATGAATCGCATATGCGCTGTATTGCATATGTGCTATGAATCACATATGCAATATAGCGCATATGCGATATGAATAAGCTATAACGCATATGTGTGTTTTAAAAATTTAAAAAATCGAAGGGAATAAGGTTTGGCATTATGTTCGGAATTAGTTTTGGACTACTGAACCTATTGGCTAGGACAAAAAAAATAGGGCTATTGCCTGTCTTTTAGAATTCTATTAATATGCTCAGTTTCGATGGTGTGTTTTTCTTTGAAAAACACAATATTTTTTTATGAAAATTTAGAATATTGTAGAGTACGATCTTACGATTCCGAATATGTAATTTTTTCCTTCAAATGTATGTTTTAATTATTTATTATTATTTTTCTAAATGACACACGTTAGTTTTCGAAAATAGATACATCGATTTTTTTTATATAACTTTTGATTGCATTCACCATTTGCCAAGAAAACTATATGGTGTACTAGAAGAGAGCGATCTCTACAATATTATATATATAAATCAAGGATTTCATTAATTTTTTCATCTAATGTGTTGCACCCACACAAAACCTTTTCATTTCAAGATTTTCTGACTTCAATAATTAATAAAAATAATAATTCATGAAACAATATGAATAAATAGTGTTGCACTAGGCCCATATGTCTTTTACATGTCTGCAATATTTTATACAAAATTGACATCATTTACCTCATATATTGTTGCACCTGCACAAACATATATGTTATGATGTGCTGAAATTTTGAAAACCCAACTTCACAGAAACTAATTTTATAATCATTTACACACATTTTTTCTGCATAAATGTTATATATTATGAAATTTGATTCAATTACCTATATTTTTCTTTTTATTTCATCTTCAAATGCGTTAGGGAAGTACCCCTGATTCTCACCTAAAGTCAGAGGTTCCAGTTTTTTCCAGTATTATGTGGTATCTAAAGTGTCTTCAAAGGAATCCATGATTGTGCATCATCCCGATGATTAATGGTATCAATTCTCTCTAGGTTTTGGTGACTTGTAGGTTATAGTTCAATGCGCAAATGCAAAATTCAACCTTCATACTTTATGTCTCGGTTCTTAGTTTCAAATAATCAAATGAATACTTCTAGCTTTCTCCAACATATTAATTTCTCATATTTATAGGTCTTATAAATGTGAGATAGATCAACTTTCAAAGATTAGTGTGGACTCTCCTGAAGGCATTTTATTTATGAAGAATTTGTTGAGGATGATGGAGCATAGTAGCATAATACGTCCGAATTGGGGTTTCCCATACAAAAGTTTTGAATGCATTCGGAATTCGACGAATATTCGTCTATGCATGGATACGACCGAGCTGAAGTGTAATGATTGAAAATATTTCCTCTTAGAAGCCCATCGACCGACCTAAAACGTTGTAAATTTCATTATAACACATTTATTAGCTTATTATTATGTGTATATACTATAAATATACTACCATGAGCTTTGAAATTTGATACGGAAATGTGATAGTATAATACCATGAGCAGTGCCCATTGCAAATTGAAATTAATCCACTGACCGGCACGAATTTGTTCAATTTGAAGGCTGAAGCTAGCTTTTTTGGTTCACCGTGTGCACGTTGGGTTCCGGAGTTCATCGTCAACAGGTCCTTCGACTCCGACTCAAGTTGATTTTAATGAATATTCAACGTTACATGAACATCTTCAATGGTTGATGTATATTTTTAATTTTTTTGGAATTTTAAACATACATGTTTTTAAATTTATAAGTAACCTACTTCCATAATTTATCCGTACTAGATTTTCTCGTTAAGTATTTTTCCCATATCGAATCAAATTCGTATCTGTATTTGTACTGGAATTATGCTACTATGTGATGGAGTACTGTTATGTTTTATGTTTGTTGTTTCAACTTTTTTAGTTGAAGTGGATTGAATGTATCATTTACATGATTGTACTATTTTGGGGACTGATATATTTTCCATGTAGCAATCTTGCTTGACTATATTTCTTTGATTGCATGGAATATTAAGAAATAGTTTCTTTTTTGTTGAAAAAAAATAGATATATACAATCTAGAAAAAAAACATTATTTAATTATGTTAAAACTATTGTACAATGCACTAACCCATGCCATTCTAGGGGCATGATGACTTTAGTAATTACAAAAAAAAATATAAAACAAACATTAAAAATTTTGAAAAAATAATCATGCACAAGAAGAATATGTTGCCTACAATTGTACACAAAAAAAATCAATAAAACGCTATCATTTAGGTACTCAACATTTGCACTATCCCAAACATATGCAGTTTGTTTTGTGTGGAAAATGACATACCAACTTTACCTATAAAAAAATTCTTAAACAAAAGAGAAATAAAAATTCTTAATTTTTGGATTCAAAATAATTTAAAATTTCTTTTTAAGAATGGAAAATCATATTTCTAAAATATAATTTAATATTTAAAAAATAATAATATTAACACTTTCAAATTGATAATCCACAATTTCTTAATCTAGTTTTTACTTTATTATTTAATAAAGTTAAAATTTACCAATAAATATTAATATCTCAATATCAACTAAATTAATGATTTAAACTTCTTAATTACTTTAAAAGTTATTATTATCAATATCCTCATCATACATTTTAATTTAAAATATTATCAATATCCTTATCATACATTTTAATTTTTAAAGATAATCATGTAAATTTAGCAACTTAAAATTGATTTAAATCAACTCTCTCCTCTCTATGATATTAAATTAATTTCTGAAACCAGAAATTTGAGAATTCATCTGAGCTAATCTAACTTAAACAAAGAATTAACGAGAAGTCACCATTTTTAAAAAACGAAATACAAATAGTAAACTCATTTAAAGTTTTAGAAAATAAGTATAATTAGATGGACATTATAAAATACATACCAGTAAAATAATAATTTTTATAAAATAACTATTTCTAGATGGACATGGTTGATGGATTGAGAAGGATACTGGCTGCGCACTTTCTCATCTGCAAGTTGTATACACCATTTGATAAGGTTTCTCCTCTTTTGGCGATATTACATACCCATAGTAAAGTTTCCATTAAGAATAAGATTGTTGGGAATACTGTCTCTTTATCAAGACCATCTTTGTTTTTAAAAGACACTTTGTATTCTATGTTAATCATTTTATCTTTGTAGAAAAAGATAAGGACATATAACCAACACCCATATTGCCATTACTCTGCTTGTTTACACCCAATTTAGTGAATTCATTCCGGGCCTCCTTCCACCAAATTTGTTGAATTTTCACTGGATAAAATTATATATACACGCCTTCGTTACACCCAATTTGGTGAATCCAATTTGGTGAATACCGATTCAAGGTAAGCTGAAAATATCCCGCGCAGACCTCATCATGTCTTAGCGGCGTGTCTGAGCCCACAGTCGAGTAAGGATCGGATCAAGCGAAGACTCGACAGCAGCCGCAGATTCATACGGTGGATAGATTGACTCAACTCCTTCGGACGCTCCAAGTCTTCGGGAGACTGTCCCGACTCACGCGGCAATATACCGTCGGCATTTTTTTGTCAATAAAATAATTGTCTACGGCTGAATCTTCCGCCACTATTTCCACTCACGCAGATTTTATATATATATATATATTTTTACATCCTCATCTTCTACCACCACACCACCCATTACCCCCTCTCCTCAGAGTTTCATCTCCAAAGCGTTCAGAGGCCTAGTGTTATCACTCTTTTCCACTTGAATTCGTCATTATTCCCTTCAATCAATCGACCACAGCGAGGAAAAGACAGACATAGCTGTAAACAAAAAATATATAGAAAGCAACTTGAAATAATCAATGGGAAATCATCTGTGCTGTACTAAACCTTCCAGAACCACCACGGAAGCGGTAGTTATACGGTGGCAAGATGGCGGCTTCGAAGAATTTAGGGAAGAAATTAAGGTGGGAGAGCTGATGGTGGACAATCCCCACCAATTCGTATGCCATTTCTCTGATCTCCAAGCCCGGCGTCGTATTGCAGCACTCCCTGCAGTAGATCTGGAGTTGGGAGGCATCTATGTTCTTCTCCCAATGCAAGAACATTTACGTCGCTCAATATCTCCTTCCGATATGACCTCGCTTAATTTGTTAGCATTTCAATTCAATTCGGGCGATTAAAAACTCTCTTGCAACTCTAAAATTTTCCCTTTCCCCGGCACCGGCAATTCACATGAATTTTGTTCAGAGAAAGGCAGTGAGAGGAGATCAGATCAATTGAAGGAGAAAGTAGCAGACTTGGAGGTTGTGGTGCCAAAGTTGGAGGTAGATGAAAACGAAAACCAACCGTTAATGTCGGGGTTCGGCGAGCACATGATACGAAGGTTTAGGTACCAGTGGTCAAATTTGAAGGGCTTCTCTTAATTTCTTTTGGAAGGGCATGCAACTATCCAACCTTTCAATGATGAAAGGTTATAAAAATAATTGCACTTCAATTGAAAATTGTAAATTAAGTTGATTCTTCAATTAAAAAATGTGAAAATAAAATAATGCGCTTCAAAATATTTATAATTTTAAAATATCAAATAGAAACTACATCAAAACATTGTAAAATTTCATTAAAATTAATCAGTAAACAAATATCTCTTGAATTCCACTAACAAATTAATAAGAAAACATATTTTTCTTCCATTTATTTGATATTCTTCAAAAACATTTGGAATTACATCATTGAAAACATGAATTTAGCCCAATGGAAGAGGCTTTCTAGCTTTCATTTCTTTCCATACATCATAAATGCCATTCCAATCTTCCTCATTTCAATCATGAGGTGCACTAAGAGAGAGAAACATTAGCATATCCAATGTCTCCAACGAAAGTCTTGATTTATCATCATTTTTTATCCTCTTTAATTTTTAAAATCCTCTTTCACACACTGCTGTGCTTGCCGGAATAACAAGAATAGCTTGCCATAAGTGCATCAGATAGGGAAATCCTTCAAACCATTCAGGTTCATCTCCAAAAAGATCTCAAGCTCCAAACATCTGTTTTTTTGGGTATGATCTATAAATAGTACAAATGAATTCATCCATTTCACCCAAACATTTAGCAGTATCTACAATAGGTGACTCCCCAATACTAAATTTTTCACATAAACATTGCAACCACCTTTTTGTTTGAAAGTCTCTATCATTCACTTCTTCATAATAATGTCGAGGATTGAAAAACTTAGCAGCATTGAATATAGGCAAATCTGTGAACTTCCTATCTAGAGATTCAATCGTCTTTATAACAAAACATTTTCCCAAAAGAATACAATCATCTAGTTTCCCCGATTTTTGCATCTTGGGCGGACTTTCAAATCTCAATGGATGTAAATGTACCATACCTATTCTATCTGCAAACTCAAGAGTTCCTCCTTGCGCTTTACTTAAAAAAGAGGATACATTCACTGCTCCCGCCCCAATTATGCTTCCCAAAAACCATTTGCGAAGCATGCTAATAGAAACATCTAAAGTAGTCCCAATAGAGGTAATATCAACATGATCCTCTTGAAACTTTTGATTCAAATTATTTAACTCAATGAGCACATCTGCAAGTAAATGGATGTAAAATTGTACTTGAAATATCGCTGCCAGCTCATACATTTTTTTCTCCCCTAACTCCCAATCCTTTAGCAAAGTCGACATGAGTTTAACAAGTCTTTCCATGACCTTACCTCTAGAGATCCACCTGATTTGATGAATTTGTAAGACCTCCAACTTAGTGATTTGAAGTGATTCCATTAGTTCTTTCAATTCTCCATGTCTTTTACTAGATTTTCCAAGCCATGAATAAACTTTGTTTGCAATTTTTTCAATATATTGCAACTCTAGAAAATGAGATGAAACATCATTTGCTGCTAATGCTTCTCTATGAGCTATGCAATGTACATCTAACAAATGAGGGGCATCTCGATGAAGCTTAGAAGATAAACCTTCACGAATACCCTTCATGGAGGACACTCCATCAGAGCCAAATCCAAGTAACTTCATCAATGATAGATCCATCTCTTCTAAAAGAGATCTCACTGCATCATACATGCATTGTGCTGTTCCATCCTTTATTTGAAGCAAGGATATGAATTTTGTTACACATTTTCCTCTTCCTTATTTGTCAAATATGTAACATAAACTATCAAATGTTGTGCCATTGTTCGTTCAGTGCTTTCATCAACTAAAATTGAGTAAAAAGGGATTTGTAAAATTTCATCTTTCAACTTTTTCCAATATACCTCTTTAGTAGCTTGAAGAAACTCTTTTCCAGATGTTGTATTTGTGTATGCAGAATATTCATCTGTTAAAGGCATGTGTGGAGTGCATTTGTACCTATTCACGTCACAAATTGACTTGTGCATTTCTAAAGGTAAACCATTTATAGAAACAAAATACACGTTTTCAATCACTGTTATAATTCTCTCCTTTTCAGCATCTACCATTAGTTCTACATGTTTGGTAATCGAAAGATTTTTTCTTTTGGTTATCCCTCCAAAAATAGTAAAGAAAATTTATGAGCTTCTCATTCTGAATGGCCATTTAAACCACTAACTTGAAGAGTGGTACTTCCCTCTATAGCAAATGGAGCGTCTCTCTTAAATTTAACACACCATGAACATTTTATTCGTTCATTACCATTGCAATCTTTTACAACATAAGCCCATGGGAATCTTGTTTTCCATTTAGATTTGAAAGTTCTTTTGCGTTTCTTTGATGGTTCTTCCACTTCAACAATTTCTACACTATCAGATTCTTCATCTTCATGTTGATGAGTATGAACTTCATTTCGGAAATTACATGGTTGATTACAACGTTGCGTGATACCAAATATATAATTCATTGCACCAGTTTCAAGTTTCAACAATTGGAAAACACAATGTAGACATAATTTTGTTGATGATGTGTTTGGTATATATACACAACTAAATTACCAAATAAAAGTTTATATACAACCCGGATCTAACAAGTCAAGAAATAGAAGTGAAGTATGTAATGGGCAGGGCGCCGAGGTGCTGGGAGCTTGGAAACTTAGATTTATTCATTTGGGGCATGGTGAGGTATAGACATAGCTATTAGCAAAGAGAATAGTTGATGTATGCTCTATCACCAAAATACAGTTTTGGACCTGGAGCTACTCGTGTTTCTAAAAACCAAAATGATACGTAAGAGTAAACAAAAATAAAACCTTTTGTATATGAGCCTTCAGAAGTTATCATGTATGCAAATGCTATTGACTGCCAAAAGTGTATATGCATATGAAACCTATATCTTGCTACCATTCCTTTTGTTGATTTCGGTCCTTTAAAAAACATTCTATAGCTCAAAAGGATATGATCTACCTTCATTTCTTTTGTTGGCATCCCTAAAGAATGGAGGGTACCGTAAGGCCATCTCCTCTATCTCAAAAAAATAAATAATATAAGGAGGTAAAAATAATACACCGGCAAAGAAGTTGGGCTAATATGTATTAATCCCTTTGGATAATTACTATATTCATGGAAACATTTTCACATGAGAAACAATGAGGGCGTAATGCATTTATAAACAGTTATATTTAAATAGTATTATCTAGGTAGGATTGTTCTCAATGAGCCATAAGGATTCACAGCTCCATAATCCATTGTATGGAAGATATGTAGAAACGGGCACAATAGATATGTGTTTCATGCAGCTAAAACAAATCTCATACACTTAAAACAAACTCCATAGATTCTGGAAAAACAAATTCCATAGATTCTGGAAGAGAAACAATATTAAGAGAGAAACTGCATTATAGAAATATACCTGAGCTAAAAAAAAGTCGAAGACTCTGAAAGTTGAGGCAATCAGTTGGCTCGTGAAGCTCACGAATTGCTCAAGCAGCTGTTTTACAAAATCTTCAAAAAAAATGTATTAGAAAGTGTCTTTAAATAGATATTTTAGCCTCGTATATGTAAATTTTAGTGGGAAATTAAAATTTATTAACAAAAGTTACAACTGCACAAGGCTCTATGAGTCTATGGATTCATGAAATCCTGATTCCTGAACTTTGAAGGCGATGGGAAAATTGCAATTTGCAATGGCACAATGCATTGGGCTTGCCGTAACGGACTTAATTACAGTTACTGTATCAAATGAGCCGCCGCCGTCAAATCTTTCTGAATCCAGGCTGAGTAAAGGCTGCTTGACTTCAAGAATCACCTATGTTGCTATGCATAATTCCATCTGAAAGATTTAATAGATTTCAACTTCCAAGTTCCAGCCGTCCAGCTGCCAGAGAAACGGAATCGCAGATTCCCAAATAAATACATCAATAAATGGGGGATTATTTTTGGGCAGATTGAGATGACCACCACAGTGACCAGTTGGTGCTGGCATAAATTGATCTTGGCAGATTCGCATTGCAGAGTCTCTACATAGAATTGAAAATTATAATGATGGGCAAATTAAAAACTCACCCTTCCTTTGAAATATTGAAATTAAATTAGCCCTTCCTTGTGGATGGGTAAAAAGAAAATTCTAAATTTTTTTTGAGGGGTAATTTTTTTTTTATACTTCTAGGACGGGCTAAACCCCTTTGGAAGGGCTGGGACGGGTTCAAATTTGACCACTGTTAGGTACTGGAAACCGGCGCTAGAGACAATAAGGGAGTCCCCACCTGTTTATAGACCCTAAAAGTTGTGCATGACGTTAACATGTTGAACTTCAGGTTGGGATGGATCTTGGAAACGAGGGCTGCCATGGTTAACTTGAATTCATGCACACTGCACGTCAGAATTTTTTTGTCCTTGTACATTTGGGACTGCCACCACCAAGAGCCTTTGAGAACTCCACCTTTTATTTCGATCAAATATTTCTAACGGAATTACTGTTAGAGAGTTTTAATGTGACACAATAGCTACTATATCACTTTTAGTGCTTTTAGTGGAAGTTTATCAAAATATATTTCCATCTTAAGACTTATAATATGAAAATTACTTTTTAGTGACTAATAATTTGGATTTGGATTATAAAAAGATATTTCCTAGTCTTAAGACTTATAATATGAAAAATATTTTTTAAGCACTAATAACTTGGATAAACTACTGCACAACTATATTGCCACTGGCTCACAGTATCATATAAACAAATATTAAAGAAGATTTGTGTGGAGCACTATTGGGGTAAAAACTTAAAACTTTTACACCATGAAATAAATATAAGTTCTTTGGTCTTTCACTAAAGGGTAAATGTAAACAACATTTACTCAAGTAAATCTGGAGAAGATGTGTACAGAAATAAACATGCATTCAACCATAAACTTATGGATTTATATGCTACAAAGATGTTTCACCTTTTATATAGCTTAGGCTCTCAACACATTCGAAAATAGAGAAGCTTTAGTTTCGAACTCTTAAGAGAGTTTTTCTTTATTCTTCTAGTCTTCTCTCTTTCTCTAGAGATTTTTAATCTTCTTCATTTTCATATAGACAAACGAAAAATGCTTCTATGTGAAGCTAGTGACTTAACATTAAAGACTTTAATAACTATCTACCTAGAAACTTAACTTCAAAATTTTAATTCGACTTCTTTGTATATGAGAGAGGTGAACTCTTCATTCTCTCATATTGTCTGACATAAACTGACCTCCTACATACTATGACATAGTCGATTGATCAATTCTATATGGATCATCGAGTTATTAATATTTCCAACACTCCCCCTTAATTATTAGTAGATGGAGATCTTAAAAGAAAGTATTACACAATGTTTCAGAGCTTTAAACTTACTCTGTTCATAACAAAGTTCACTATGCAGAACTTGTTATTCCAAGATAACTTCGTAGATACTGGAATGTATCCCTTGCCAATGGCTTTGTAAAAATGTCTTCAAGTTGATCTTCAGACCTACAAAATTCTAAAAAAATTTCCATATTGTTCACCAATTCTCTTATGAAATCATACCTTGTGTCGATGTGCTTGGTTCTCTTGTAAAACACATGGTTCTTTGACAATGCAATGGATGAACTGTTGTCACAGAAAATGGTTGTTGGTTCTTGTTGGTTTTGTGACGGGTCTTTTAAAATTCTCTGCATCCAAAAAACTTGACATGTGGCGCTTATAGGTGTGATATACTCTACTTCTGCTGAAGATAGAGTTACTATGGGTTGTTTCTTTGAAGTCCATGACACAACACCTGTACCAAAATGAAATGTGCACCCATATGTGCTTTTCATGTCATCTGTGTTTCCACCATTATCACTGTCAGTGTATCCAATGAGTTTAATATTTTCTGAGGTTGAATACATTATCCCAAAGTCATTTGTTCAACTTACATGCACTTCAAAATTCTTTTATCTTCTTTCCAATGAGAGTCTTTTAGTGAATCCATGAATCTTGAGATCAAACTTACTCCATGCATGATGTCTGGTCTTGTTGCAGTTAAATGCACAAGGCTATCAACCAGACTTTTAAACAATGTAGGATCTACAGTTGATCCATCATCATCCTTGCTCAATTTTAAACTTGTTATTACTAGTATTGGCGTTGTCTTGCAATTGGACATATTGAATCTTTTTAAAACTACGATTGCATCCTTCAACTGTGATATGAAAATACCACTTTCACACTGTTGGAATTCAATGCCCAGAAAAAACTTCATAAGCCCCAAATCATTCACTTCAAATTCGTTTTCCATGACTGTTCTAAAATCCTTTATGCCAAAATCTCTAGTAACGTTGGCTTTATTGTATCTCTCTGTCCCTTTTCCCAGGGATCTCGACCCAGGTTCAGCCCCTTTCGCTTGACACAACAAATCTTGAGATATTGGCCCAATAGAGAAGAGCTCAGCCGGCAACACCTGCGACACAGATGCCGTCTCACCCGAGATATCTCTCTTGATGGGTAACAATGAGAACCACGTTTCCAAAATTGGGTGGGAGGGTGTTTTAGTACCTTGTCTCTGCACCAAGGATTCCAACGAAGTTCAAGGATGGATTAGTTGTGGTTACAATGCTTCAACGGCTAAGTTGTGACCCAATCTCTCTTTATGCAACTTTAGTAAATAAAAAATAGACACGCAACATAATCATATCTAGTAATGCAATGCAACCATCATACATCTATCCATTTGTAAGAAAATATACAACCATTCATTCACTACAATAATCACACATATATCTAAGCTACTTTCAACATTCACACATATACACATAATATAACATGGAAACCCATCGAGGAGAAAACCACAAGGTGCTCTTCATCTCGCATGAGAAAATAGATGCACCTTTCTTCTGCACACTAAGCTCCAGACTCTGCTCAAGATCTTCTTCTCTAACTCTGCAGACTCTTCCTCCCTCTCATGCTCTTTGATATTCTCTCTTTTCTCTTGCTACTCTACTTCTACTAGTGATCAACACACATCTTGGATCGACTCCACCTTCCCTACTCGTCTGCACACTCCGCTGCATATCCTCTACTCCGATGCACTTAGTGATACAGAGCCACTAACCAAGAACTCACACTTTTAGCCAATGAGAGTCTACCAAAATGGACTGTCGAGACAATGTCTACTGAGTCTAGATCAATGGTCTAATCCGTCAATGCCTAACCCACATACAGTTTGGGTTCCTTCTTTTATATCCCTATTACATACTTGATACAGATCCCATACGTACTTGATACAGACTCAATATTGACTCGATACAGACTCATTACAAACTCTTTTTTTGTCGCTATGTCAGCCGACTTACCATATCCAATCAATAGGTTGTCTTACCTATTTGAGAAACACATAATGGGAGGCACTATCCACCTGACCTACAAAGATGCCTTGACGTGTGTTGTTTCCGTCGGCTTAAACCGAGCTTGTACCCATCATCATTAAGGCCTGTCACTTTCTCAGCATTATTCCTTACTGTCATTTTCCATCTGTTATGCTATTTTCCTGCCTTCTTCGGCTGATATTATGTTGTACCATCTCTTGTCGCATTCCATCCTTCTGTTGCACCTTATTTATCTGGCACATCTTCCTATTCTAGTGCATTCTATTCTTCTTCTTCACCTCTTTTACTTCCTCTATTGCAACATCCTTTCCCTTCTCCTTTATGTTTCTTCATCAGTCGTATCTCCTTCCTACTATCCTTTAGCTCTTCTCCATACTTAGGCATAATTATGCATGAATTCTGCCTTATTGTCCCTAAGCGCAACAAGCCCCCAACACTCATCCGTGACTCATCCTAAGCCACCTGAATCTATTTCTACATGCACTAACTGGCATTGATTCTGTTATGAAAATATTCTACAATTTTCACCACTTTCTCTTTTTCTGTGCACATTTCTTCCTCTTTCTTTCACATTTACTCCAGCAGGTTGGAACCAACATGTTCCAACATGAATGTTTCTACTCATTCCGCTACACCATGGACCTTTTGATGTACAAGTTGGATGATGCATGTAACTCTCTCTGCTTCGGCTTGCAACTCTTCTCCTTTTTTCTCACGTTGTTGTTGATGTGTGCGTAGCACAGTCATCTGTTTCTGCGATTTCCTCATCTTCATTGCCGTAGCCATTTTCTGTGCTAAGGGCAGCTACTTCATATCATTTCTTATCTGCGTGATGTTTGATTCAAACACAATTAGCTCATTTCCAATCTTCTGCGATTGCTTGTCATCCATGAGTGCTTCCCAAGTATGAGAGACTTAGTTGACAACCTGAGCACATAATTCGTTTGCTTCTTCTATTTTCTTCGCAACTTGAGTTGCTACGTCTCGTTTGCTTTCTAGCACTTCTGGAGGTGTTCCATATCTTATTTTCTCTTTTAGATTTGTAACTTTTCTCCTAAGGTCAGTCATTACCTCAGCTAATTGTGTTAGTTTGGCATCTGATGCCATTTCCTCTGTTATTCCTTCTTCTGCAAAGTTCTTATAGGTGAGGGATATTGTTTCACTATTTTTCTGACAGTTTCCTTCCCATTCCATTTTTTATGTTCAATTAAGTTGAATTTCAAGTTTCATTTTCTTAATATCTTTATGTGCAGCCTTCACTTTCGTTTCAGGGTTACACTCACGCAGTTTTATTTTTGCATTGACAACACTCTGTACTGCATATACCTCATTTATGTGCATGGATGAAAAATATATAATAATCTGGCCATTATCTTGAAAAACATCATTAAACTCTGGAGTGCCTAAATCAATAATGGTTTCATATACTTGTACCATTATTGGTGGGACTGGAACAGATGGCACAATTTGCTCCATTCTTGATGTTTCTGATCGGTTTTGTGACTTGGTTGTTGCACTTGTATAGTCAACAACAATTTTAACATCTTCGACTAATTTACACAAAACTTTAAGGATATTATTAACTATACTGAAATTTTTTCTTGTTGTTCTTCTATGGACTTGAAGTTGGTCTGTGTTGCTTCTGTTATTTCCTGAGTCATTAGTTGCACATCATCACTGTCCAAGCGAATGGTATTTGCATTTCTGTCAACCTTCCTATTCTTTTTATTTCTTCTCATTTGTACTTGTTCTTCCTGAGGTTCCTCCCTCATTTTTTGATTCTGGGTTTGTTGGTATTGAGGAGGAATGATTTTCTGCAGAGTCGAAATCCTTCAGGAAGTCTTCTTCTTCATTTTCCTCATCTGAGTTATCTTCTTGTACTTGGTTCTCTTCTTGTCAGAGTTTCTCTTTTGGTATTGGAACACACCATTCTTTCAGCCATTCATTAATAATTTCTTCAATTTCCTCCTTTGTCATCATAAATTTGGTTGGTAACTTTTGACATTATAGCTATTGTCACGGTTGTATGTAAATATGATGCGGGCCAATCTCAAATTTAACAATGGGGCGAAATTGATGAATAGTGGCGTCATCTAAACTATACATGTTTTTCACATGGTGCCATATAGCCTATCCATGCATAAAGAACTCAACATTTTTTTGTTTCTGTCAGTCCTTTAGGTCCTTCTCAAACCAAAAGTTCTGATATCTTGCTCCTTTACATGTCACTGGCAGGTCGATCCCTTGGTATTCTTTTAGGTCAGACCATGCTATAAATTAAATTAAAAGTAACAACCATGAATAGTGAAATGTACTACCCTTTTCTTGTCCATCGATGGTGTCTTCTACAAGCTCGTCCAACAAGAATCATACACCAAAATATCTGAACTCCTCGTGCACAAAGTTTCGCAAGCGCAATCGCTCCCACAGTACACTATTCCGGGTGGATTTTGCGTAGTAACTTTGAGGCCAATACCTTGGAAACAAAGTGAACAGTGGGATTGTTAATGGAGTGAATAAAAAATTCCCTTTAGCTTCTGACTACGTTATACTTTTTCTTCATCTGCGCAGCTATTTACACCTCTTGATCCTTTTTTAGCAGTGGTGTTGGGTCCATTCCAAGGGATGGTAGGCCTGCAATGGTGGAAATCAGTTGAATGTCTACAGGTATAGGTTTTCCTTGCCATAGAAACCCTCCATGAAAAAATAGGAGTAACTGGTTGACACAAGTGTATATTGTTTTACTTCTCCCAAAATGTGGGATATATAGCAGCGATAATATGCTAGACTGCTCCAATCTCTTTGTCCATTTGTTTGAAACAAATCATTTAGGCTTCTTAGGTGTGTCCTACATAATGTCCATGTATTTTTTGCGGTCCAGGTCTGTTTGTGGCTTCATATCATGATCTGCATAAGATAACTTCTTCACATTGGGAAGAATTTCTTTCACTACCTTCATTCCTCTGGGTATGAGTGTCACTATCAGTGGGGTCCTTTCTATTTTTTGAAATGCAAATTTCGGTGCATCCTTGTGTCTAGGCGAGACATAAGGTGGCATCAAATTCCTTGTCTCAAAATTCTTCTGTGTTTGTGGGGTTGGTGGTGGTTGAGGTGTCGGTTCTTTTCCCTTTCTCTTTTTTTTGGTCCCAAACAGACCTAGAATTTCTTTTCTGAATGGTTTACCAGTGTTTGGCTCTACCAGTGGATCATTATGTGCATTCGTTGGTGTCTTTCTTGGTGGAATGTAACCACTAGTGTCTTCCATAATAGGGGTAGGTGATACATGCTTAGATTCAACTGTGTTTGAGATGGAGATGGAAATGACCATACTACAAGGACACTAGTTCAGCACTCATAGTTGCAGACAGTAGTAGCATTTTGTTTCTCTTGCATATAAGATGAATGGATTCTTGGCGAAAAAATTTGATAAAATACCTTAACTTACCCTAGTCATTCTTCACACGCGCAAACAATTAATCTGGAAGGAATCCATCTTTTCAAGCCCATGGGTGTACTGTGGGAGCATTACTCGAAGCTTTTTGTGGAATGCCACTACTTCTATGTCACTTTAAATGGTAGTTATTGTTATCAATCCAGATGGTACCAAAAATATCGCTCTCACCCCCTTTTTTTTTAACTTTGTTAGGTCGTATCAAGCAAGGTAAGGTGTATCTTCACATGTACCAATTCCTTCCACTACGCGCATACCTTCTGACTCATGTATATTTATCTCAAGTGGGTCATCATCATCTAGTTCTCCCTTAATATTATAGCACTCCATCCATTTGTGCACAGTCATGTTGCATTGGTGGAAATTTGTGGCTGTGACTGGGATTTCTTCAAATATATTTTCCTTTATTATCTATAACACAACATCGACTGTCGGGTATTCACTTGTGAACCCAAATGTCTAAGTGAAGCTTACCGCTAATCTTTCCCATTCGACAATTCCTTGTCATAGCTCTACTTATGTGTACCAATTTATCAGTACCATTTCCAAAGTGTGGATGAATTGATAAACCCATTCTTGTCACGGATATTATTGCTAGTTCCTGCGAAAGTGCTCAATATGTTCCACAGGATTGGACAGACCTATATATTTTTGATTAGGACAATTGATCTCTTCCCCAAATATGATCTCCATTAATATTCTACAATGTATCCATTTGGAGATAGAGAGTATGTGTTTACCCCACCATCTAGCGGGCGTAGATTTGAGCACATATTCCAAATCGTACAATCGCTGTGATTTTATCAGTTTTTCTTCAAATTCTACCATAAAAGGTGCAAGGTTAGGTAATCCTTCATATGTAAGCAATGCTCTTTCTTTGACTCCTACCCTTCGGATAGCTCTTGTGATTCTTGCAGATCTTCACATGGAGACTTCATATAGCATATTCTGCCAATTTTCCAGGGCATCGCCTGAGTCAGACGTGAAAGAACATACATTACGCCAACTTAGTTTTCCATCATTTTTTGGATTTATATAATCTTCTTTTGAAGACATGATATCATACAACTGATCTATAAAATTGTTATGTACATGCTCAACATATCTCTGTCCTTTGAGCAGATCAATTGACACAACCACACTTATTTCAGAATCTTCGAATGATAAGATCATTTTCTTGACGTTTATAATGGTTTGGTTGTCTATTTGCCAATCAATTCCTAGGATTTCAGGATATGGATTTGTGTCATCAACAATGTCAATAACTTTGAAGTCGACATATGTTCTTAAGCCTTCAGGTTCTATAGGCACTTGAGTTAGTCTACCAATTGGTAGAACCTTCGACTGGCCCCATAAGCCTTAGTTGAATAAGAGAGCAGTCCAGTCGTGACTTATTCATGCTCTCCCATGTTTGTCTTTTCAATATGTTGACATCGGAGACT
Source organism: Pseudotsuga menziesii (assembly GCA_001517045.1). NCBI lineage: Eukaryota > Viridiplantae > Streptophyta > Pinopsida > Pinales > Pinaceae > Pseudotsuga > Pseudotsuga menziesii. The sequence goes on from LPNX011078788.1 coordinate 79,387, forward strand.
AAATATAATATGATATAATCCATATCATAATCTCCTATTTGCACAGTCATTCATAGTTATCGGCATGTCTTCACTTTTTTCCCAATATGATTAACTCTTTCTTGAGTTCGCAGGTCATATGGGTTTTCTTTTATTAGTGTTGTCTGTTCTACGAAAACACATTTATCATTGATTAGTGCTAAAAAAAAATTGAAAAAATCTTTAAGCTTACTAACATTTTTCATCACCAGCTTTCTGATTAGCTGTTCAAATAATTCATGCATGGTCTTGACTTGTCCAGATGTCGACGGTTGATTAGCATCAACAAATTCTGGTCACAGCTCAAAGAATATTTCTTTCTCCTATTGGACATCTAGCAGAGCTTTCTTTTTTGTTGTGGGTCTCACCTACAGTTGTCCTTGCCGTATATTTTGGTCTGCTCCTATCCCAACACCTCCTCTTGTAACTACAACAATGTGAGGTTCTCTTGTTTCGGCATAAATAATTTGAATATTCTGATTGGGATTCGAATTCTAATTTTGCTCCAGGTTGGGTTTTACGATAGTTCTAGCCTGCCATTTCTCAATGAGTTGCAAATACTGTTCAATAGTATGTTCAAATGCTTTACAATATGTACAAATTTTGGCATGAATTTGACAATCTTCCTCGACCAAACACTCCTCCTTGTTGTTATCCTCAACCTCTAAAGTTTCTACCCTCCCTTTGCAGAGGGTGTTTTTGTTGTTAAGGATACTAATTATGCTAGTATTGCGGTTGAGGGTATTGCAATTATTGATATTGTACAGGATGATACTGAGGTTGTGCTAATTCATCTTGCATCTGCTCATCATTTTTCATTAAGTAGGTATCCATCGTATTTTCTTGCAATAGTTGAAATGCTCTGTAGTATTTTTCATCATGATCCACTAATCTATAAAATTTAGAATATAGACTAGCTGCTGTGCTTACAATATTCTATAATTACAGACATTCTTCGGACTTGTGGACCTTAGTATGGCATATTATACACCAAGGCATTCCTTGGGTATTTAAAGAATTTGGTGTTCTTGCTATGACATAATTCATGAGCCCTGGGAAATTGTCTTTATGGTGTCCATCTGTTCTACATCTTGTGCACCATAGTTCTTCCTCAAATCCCTTTCCTCTGTTAATGATCTAAAGCTGCACCATAGGATTGTTTAGCTACAACTGAATTTGCATAATTCTCGAGCCAGTATCTCCAACTGGCGAGGATTCTAATTTCATTGTTATTTCTAGATCCTATGTTTGTGACACAATATTCTGTTGCATCAAAGGGGTTTGGATATGTGGTAACATGGAGGTAACAAACCATTCCTTTTGTTACACATTTGACATTTGCAAACTCACTTTCATCATCAATGTCTTAAATCTTTTGTCAAAGTCCCAAACAGATTCTATTGGTAGTTGCTTAATCCATTTGATTTCGGTTATGCACCGTGATTGAGACTTTGGATTTTTGAATTCATCTATCAAACCCACTCAAATATCATTGAGTGTTTTTGGGAGAACTCCTATTGGTACTATGGAAAATTTCATATACCAGTCAAGGGCACGACCTTACAGAGTCGTGATCATCTGTACTTTCTGGATATTCTCATCTTGGATCTGTTGCATAGTCCAAACATCTTCACAAAGGAACCAATGTTGTTCTGGGTCTTCCAACCCATTTACATTGAATATTGGTAACTTAATGTAAGCTCCAACCATTGTATTTGTTGTTGGTACAATTGGAACAAAATTTTTGCTAGTCAAACTTCCTTGTCTGCTATTTATAGCGTTAGTATTACTCGTATTAACATAATTACTTGGAGATAAGTCTCTCGATCTTACCTCTGGCGAAGTATTCAGTTTTGTAGGAGAGTTTTAACCACGTTCGCATTCTGGAGCTTCAGTCAAATCTTCTGATTCTTCATCTCCTTCAAATATCGGCTGATATTCCTCTTATTCGTCACAAAACCCTTCATCCATACGATATGATGCAATATTGTAGCCTTCTTCTTCTCAATCTATGTTGCAACTCCCTCTTCTTAACAGAGTTTTTTTTCTTTCCGGACCTGAATCTTCTTCCTCTTTTTAAGAAACTAGACTCTAATTTAGTTCCATTATCCCATGGGAACGTCTCACTTTAGAGTTTTACTAATACATAGCCACTCTATTTTATACAGTCTTGTTACATTCGCAGAATGCCTTTTTCACATACAATCATTTTTATCCACATCTTTAAAGATAACACGTATCTAATGTGTGGGCCTTGAAATTTTTTTCATTGTGCCTCACTACATGAGGTTATAGTGTCAACAAAAAACTTAGTGATGTATCCCTCTAAGATACTATCTACCCAAAAATTCACAGCCCTCGACATATGGTTGTCCACTCTTTTTTCAGTCGCTCAATCAATAGAGGATTCCACTCTCTCGATTCTCCTCCTTGGAAATTTCTTTGTTGGGTTTCAAACTTAGATAATCATTCATGCAACACAATGGGAAACTCATAAAACAAAACCTAGTGAATGTCTAAATAAATGTATTGGGCCAACCACTCTATTGGGTTCCACCAAGATCCTTCACTTTCTTTTCATTCAAACTCTAACCCTTTGGATTCCATCCAATCTTGGATCTTCGATTTCATAGGTTGCCACAACATATCCCTCACTACAACGATTCAGGGTCTCAGCAATAGAACCATTTGTTGGCTTTATTGTATCTCTTTGTCCCTTTTCCCAAGAATCCCAACCTAGGTTCTTCTCCTTCCTCTCGACATAACAAAGCTCGAGATATTGGCCCCATAGAGCAGATCTTAGCCAACAACACCTACGACACATATGTTGTCTATCCTGAGATATCTCTCTTGATGGATAACTCCTAGAACCACGTTTCCGCAGTTGGGTGGGAGGGTGTTTTAGTACCTTAGCTTTGCGTCAATGCTTCCAACAAATTCTGGGGGTGGATTACTTGTTGCTATAGTGCTTCAACAGCTAAGCTGTGACCCCACCTCTCTTATTGCAGCTTTAGTAAATAAACAACAGACATGCAAGATAACCATATCTAGTAATGCAATGCAACCATCATACATCTAATAATTTGTAAGCAAATTATAACCATTCATTCATTACAATAATAACACATATATCTAAGCTACTTTCAGTATTCACACATATACACATAATATAACATGAAAACCCATCTGGGAAAAAACCACAAGTTGCTCTTCATCTGGCATGAGGAAATAAATGCACATTTCATCTGCACACTAAGCTATAGAGTTTTCTTAAGATCATCTTCTCTAACTTTACAAACTCTTCCTCCCTCTCATGCTCTCTGATCTTCGCTCTTTTCTCTTTCTACTCTACTTCTACTAGTGATCCACACATAGCCTGGATCGAGTCAACATTTCCTACTCATTTTTGCACTCAGCTACAGATCCTCTATGCTTATGCACTAAGCGATACATATCCACTAAACAAGAACTCACACTTTCATCCAACACAATTCTACCAAAATTGACTGTCAAGAGAATGTCTACTAAGTCTAGCTCGAGAGTCTAATATGTCCATGTCTAACCCACATACCATTGCAAGTTCCTTCTTTTATATCCCTATTTCAGACTTGATAGAGATCCCAGGTGTACTTGATACAGACTCAATACCGACTCAATACAGACTCTATACAGACTCTATACAGACTCATTACAGACTCCTTTTCTGTCACTATCTAGGCTGACTTACTATATCCAGCCAACAGGCTATCTTTCCTATTTTAGGAACACATAACGGGAGGCACTATCGACCCAAATTACAAATATTCCTTCATGCATGTCGCTTTCGTCAGCTCCGGTTGAGCTCGTACCCATGATCATTAAGGCATGTCACTTTCTCAGCATTATGCCTTACTGTCGTTTCCCAATCGTTATTTTATTTGCACACCTTCTTCTGATGATATTATGCCGTACCATCTCGTGTCGCAATCCATCCTTATGTCGCAACTTACTTATCTGACGCAACTTCCTCTTCCAATGCCTTCTCCTCTTCTTATTCTTCTCTTTTACTTCCTCTATCACAACATCCTGCCCCTTCTCCTTTATGTTGCTTCCTCAGTTGTGGCTCCTTCCTCTTCTTCTTTAACTCTTCTCCATACTTGGGCAGAATTCTGCATGAATTCTTCCTTACTGTCCCTAGGCCCAACAAGTAAATATTAAATCATCTACATATACATGGACAATTAACATGTTACCTTTTTCATTGTCTTTGTTGTACAACGTTGGTTCACTTTCACTTCTGTAAAATCCATTTTGAGTGAGATAGGAATCCATGTGACTATACGAAGATCTCAGAGCTTGCTTCAACCCATAGAGTGCATTTTTCATCTTGTATACTTTGTGCTCTTTACCTAGAACTTCATAGCCTTGTGGTTGTTCCACATATACTTCTTCATCTAGATACCCATTAAAAAATGTTGATTTTGTGAAAGAATAGAATGGAGCAACAAAAGCAGTACGGGCAGTTGATTTCCTTCTCATTATTAAGAGCATATTAAATAGGAAATGGAAAACAACAATACTATGGGAGAATACCATAGGTGAGTAAATACTGTGGATTACCTAACTCACTAACTTAAATACGGGTGAGATTACACTCTTCAACACACCCCCTTAATCTCAACTGGTACTACATCATCAGCACTGTCTATGCCTAAAGATGCCTGCTGGTCTATGTCTCAGCTAGGCTTACAATTCATTCAAAAAACTTTAGCTTGACTTTCTTCCTTAAAGTGTACTTGGAATTATTTTTCTTTGTCTTCTGGATCTTGATGCTAAGTAGTTGGTCTTCTTCATATTCTGGAACATAGTGAAAGTCTTCATCTTCTGTTTCAACATGATTCTTCTTGTTGGAATCTTTACTTGCACACTAAACATTTTTGTTAGAAAAAATATGAATATATTTCAGCTTTTTTTGGAGAGCATTCACATCTTGGTGTTGCTCATCAATGAAAACTACTTCATTATTGACTTCTTCATTTGCTTGAAGCCACTGTGCATCCTTCACTGCTTCTTCCAAAATCGTGGGATCAAAAGAAAACAAAGCATATTGTAGATGCTCATGAGGAGCCTGCTCATAGATCTCCCTCAAACTTCTGGTTTTCTGGTTTTGGGGTGGACTACATGTCATTGTTTCTTTGGTGCTCTTGTCAAGTGGTTGTTGCTCATTCTTGGAAACTATTGTAGCTTCTATGCTGCTATAACCTGTCTCTTGCTCAGAGAGACTATCACTCACATCATTGAGTACTGCTACATTAGCAGGTTTGTTTTTAGTGTCATCAACAAACACAACAAGATCAACAATCTTTGTTGGGATCACATCATTAGTCGTTGCCTCATAGACATAGTCATCTTGACTGTCTTCCACTTCAGTGTGGGATTTGTGGTGCTCTACCTGACTTACAAAGTCATCTTCCTCTACGGTTGGTTCCTCACTGAAGAATTCTTTCAGTGTATCCCATGCTTTCTTTGGAGTATCAGCTTCTTAAAATATAATGAAATAAGGAATAGTCTATACTATCTTGTATGAGACATAAGGCAACAACTTCCCTTCTTTCTTTTTCAAATTCTGTCAAAGAATTAAACTTTTCTGGATCAATGAGATCCTCTTCAACTATGAAGTGCCACAAATCTTGTAATTTTAACACATTAATTACTTTGATTTCCCATACATCATACTCATCTCCATTAAAGCTCTGCCATAAACCTTGTGGTGTTAAGATATTTCTTACCTCTTCAATTTTTTGTGGGATTGCTTCTGGTAGCACCATCTTCTAGAATAGATCTTATTTTTTAGATCACAACCTTCAATAAGATTGGATGATCAGAGGGTGATATTTTTGCAATGGAGAAAGCTCTGCGAACTCATGGTCCACAAACTCCTCCGGAGCGGAAGCACTACAATGTAGTCTCGACAAGGTTTTGCTAGTGCTGCCGTCACCAACAAGGAACTCGACATCAACTTAGAGTAGGATGATGATCGGTGGGCTCACAACGAAGAGTTTCAGCACATACTTTGTGTGCTCAATACCAATGGACGCCAATAAAAAATTTCTCCTCTTCTCCTCTTCATGCTAGCCAGATCTCAATAGATCCACAACGATCTACCTGTACACACCTCTGCACTTTATTCTTTGCAATTACCAGTGAAGTAATGATAGATAGGGTTAGGACAAAGGCTTCCTTATGTCAGATCTTATATTCAAATGCACTCTTGCGATTTCCTGCTGAGAGGAATGGGACCGACTACTTACTCAAGGCACCTCCACTTGTTTTTGTCTCATGTTAATCAAATTCCCATAGTGCTATGCACCGCTTTTCTCTTCTTCAAAACAGGTGGTGGCACCTCTCTTTTACTGTAGGAAAGAAGCAGTGGCCAGATATGGAGAAGAAAAAAAAAATTGTTGCGATCTGTTACACCTTGATCAGATCCGTTCCAACTTGATCAGATCAACCAAGATTTGGATGATAGAGCTCCCTCTTCTAAGAAATAGACAGGTCGGGAGCAAAGACCTGGAAAAATAAAATAAAAAACTCGAAGTTTTTTTTTGAGGGTTAGGGAAAAAATAACCAAAATAAAATTTGGATCTGGAAAAATAAAAAATAGAGTGTTGTAGCTCTGTAGGCAATAGCTCCCTGCTCTGTAGGCAATAGCTCCATAGAGTGCTTTCCACTCTGTGAAAAGGATTACCCCAACAATGGAAGCATTAGGCCATAAGCTCTGATACCATGTGAAAGAATATAATGGAGCAACAAAAGCACTACGGGCAGTTGATTGCCTTCTCATTATTAAGAGCATATTAAATACGAAATGAAAAACAACAATATTATGGGCGAATACCATAGGTGAGTAAATACTATGGATTACCTAACCCACTAACTTAACTACGGGCGAGATTACACTCTTCAACAGATTTAACATCCATTTGATAAACAAACCATTTGTTTTGTGCAGAAATAGTCAAAACTATTCTGATTGTATCCATGTGTGCGACAGGTGCAAAAGTTTCATTGAAATCTATGCCGAGTTGCTGTGTGAATCCTCTTGCGACCATTCTTTCCTTGTGCTTCTGCACATTACCATCAACGTGTTGCTTGGACCTGTAAATCCATTTGACATTGATTACATGTTTATCTTTTGGTACATCAACCAATTCCCATGTTTGATTCTTCTCAATGCATTCTATTTTTTCCTCCATGGCTTGTTCCTGTACTTCATCTTCAACAGCTTCCTCAAATGTTAGTGGATCATCTATTTGAGAAAACATTGCAAAGAGAGAGAATGAATTTGGTGTATCAGCTTCATATATTTCACGCAGACTTCTTGTCTTCACTGGATCTGTCGACACCGACCTCGGCGGCCTGCTTGATGGAGTCTATTGTCCTAGTGGTGTGCTTGCTGTTGTAGCTTGAGGTGCGACTTGTGTTGGCGTTCCTTGTGTTGAACCATGTCCTTATCTCATGGGATTTTACGGTGTTGCGACATTTTGACTTACATGTGGTGTTTGAACCACTTACTCTGACATGCCATCATGCTCGACATTCAATACATTCTTGACATTATTTTCGACGGTTCCATCTCATGATTCATTCTCGACGAATTAAACGTCGCGACTGATTATTACTTTCCTTGCGAGGGTCATACAACTTGTATGCTTTTGTGTCTTCAAAGTAAGAAACAAAAATGCATTTATGTCTATTTTTTGCTAGTTTCTTTCTCATCTCATTTGGCACATGAGCATATTCAACACAACAAAAAACTTTTAAATGAGAAACACTATGATTCATACCTGTCCATGCTCCTCGAGAAAGCTTGTTCTTCATGCTCTTTGTTGGACATCGGTTCATAATATATACAACATTTGAGACTACTTCAACCCAATATTCATTTGAAAAATGCTTGGCTACCATCATATTGCACACTACCTCCATAATGGTTATGTTCTTTCTCTCTCGGACACCGTTCTGTTGAGGTATATCGTGATTCTGTAATTGTTGGGAATACTATCTCTTTATATCGAGACCATCTTTGTTTTTAAAAGACACATCCTTTTTATCTTTAATCATTTTATCTTTGGAGATAACGATAACGACATATAACAGCTTGAGCGATTTACCTATTCAAGGTACATGAAAAATATCCCCGTAGACCTCAACTTGTCTTGGCGACGTGTCTGCCCTGAGAGTGGAGTAAGGATTGCTTCAAGCAAAGAGATTGGTTGCTCGATATATTGACTCAACTCCTTCGGACGTTTCAGAATAGTCGACAGACTATTCCGCCTCCGGCGGGCATTATTTCGCCTAGACGGCTGAATTTTCAGCAACCGTCTCCACTGACGCTTATATATATATAGACACACACCTCCTCGTCTTGTACCACCAAACCACCCATTACCCCTCTCCTCATGGTTTAAGCTCGCAAGCATTCGAGGCATGTCATTATTCCCTTCAATCATGGACAACTTCTAGAAATAGACAGAAAGGGCTGAAATTAAATTTTTTTTGAAAGAAACTTGATTCTCAATGGGAAATCATATGGGTTGTGCTAAACAGTCCAGAACCACCGTGGCCACGATAGTTATACGGTGGCAAGAAAGCGGTTTCGAGGAATTTAGGGAAGTAATTTAGGTGGGAGAGCTGATGGTGGATAATCCCCACTAATTTGTATGCGATTGCACTCATCTCCAAGACGGGCGTCGCATCTAGGCACTCCATGCAGAAGAAGATCTAGAGTTAGGAGGCGTCTAGGTTCTTCTCCCAATGCAAAAATATCTGTGTCGTGTACTATCTCCTTCCGATATGACCTCACTTAATTTGTTATCATTTCAATGCAATTCCGGCGATAGAAAGCTTTCTCGCAACTCTAAAATTTTCCCTTCCCTCGGTACAGGAAATTCATATGAATTTTGTTCAGAGAAAGGCAGTGAGGGGACATCAGATCAATGGAAGGAAAAACTAGCATACTTGGAGGTTGTGGTGCCAAAGCTGGAGGTAGATGGAAATGAAGACGAACCGTTGGTGTCCTGGTTGATACAAGGGTTTAGGCACTGGAAGCCGCCGCTGGAGACAATAAAGGAGTCCCACGTGTTTACAAACCCTAAAAGCTATGTATGACCTGAACATGTTGAACTTTAAGCAAGGTTGGATACTTAGATTTGGAAAACATTATTTAGTATGGTGCAGATAATTTAATGTGGCTATAAGAGATTTGATGATCGTTCGAGCTTGAGCTATTCGATCTTTCGGGATCCTCATTAAATGATCTGCAATTTGCTAAATAATACTTTTTGATTTCCAAGTCTATCCACATTAATATTTTATATTTGGAAAATGGGCCTTGGTGAAATTGTCTCTAGGAAGTGGAACTTTAAAGTAGTATAAAGATGCTTTTCTTAAAATGTTTTTTAAAGTTATTCTTATTTGAAATTTAATAAAAATTTGAAAAATTAAGATAATTTGTTAAAATTGTGACAATATTAAAAAAATATATTTAAATTTTATCAAATTTAAAAATATATTTAATCTTTACAGAGCTTCAAATAAATATATTCTAAAGAAAATTAAAAATATAATTAACCCTTGAATGATGGCATTGTATAATATCTTCATGACTTTTACCCTTAAAAAAATTGAGTATGTTTAATCCTTATGTAATGAGGCATATATTGTATAGTATCTTAATGGCCTTTTATGGTTATTAACAAATAAAATGTATGATCTAACATTTCATAATTTCAAGAGAATTTGAGTATGTTACAAAAGCCTTTGTGGTAGACCGTTCGGAGTATATGAACTTATTCTAGTAGTATAGTTTTATGTAGGTATTGTAAAGAAATGGTTAGGTTATGGTAGACCGTTTGTTGTCCCTAATCTTGTTGAGGTATGAAAGGTGATCTTCACAGCTATCCTATCTTCATCCTTTAAGATAGATGACATCCTATTTCACATTCATCTTTGAAGATGATGCCAAAACACTACAAGACTTGTTAAGAGAGTGTACTCAGTTTTGTAATCAATTCAACAACTTCATATCACTTGATCAATTATATTGCTTCTAAGCATATATTTTCTTGGTCTTTTTAATGACACCGCAATCTTCTTGTTCCATCTTGTCTCTGCATTGCACTTGAAAATGAGTATAGAGATAACAGTAATGCATAATATACCCCCTTCCAATGAGTAAAGGCCATCCTTTATAGTGTTTGGGACGTTATCTTAAAACCATTTAATTAAAAGACCCCGTATACTTACATCTAGTTACACAAGCTTACTTCTAGAACTACACCCAATTTAGGTACTTCACAAATTTATAGTAAATTCCACATATATATTCCAGGATAGCTGGTTCAGAGGGTACGTTTCCATTCATACCATATATGCATTGATACTACTTATAGAATTGGAATAACCATGTAGACTATACGTTTGAACCTTGTGTAGGAATTTTTTTGCTCAAGGCCTTATAAAGTAGTGAATGCGTGTGAAGTGTGACATCCTTAATCTATGCAATGTGTTTATTCCATTTATAATAATACAACTATTAGTTAAAATTCATGTAAATAAATTAATAAATATTTGTAAAGAATAATTTGTCATACTTTTATTTATATGTGCAAGAGCCTAGGAAAATAATGTTGATTTGTGAGCAAATGGCTGTGTAAAAACTAGGCCAAAAGTCATTGGTTTAAGGAGGTTAATAGGTTCAAAAAGCGACAGAATAGACACCCAACATTATACCCAACCAATATTATAATTGTCCTTAGATTTTATCTGTTACATTGGTAACTGTTTTCCTTCAGTAACTACAGCAGATCCTTCCCCTAGGTTTCTGTGCACAGCAGTGAGGCATGTTGGATGAGGGTGAAGCAGTTATGGTAGGGATGAGGTGCAGAACTAATTAGGCCTCTATAAACCATAGCATTCATCTAGGTGTGGTTGAGGATGCATGTATTAGAGAGCCAACATTAGCTTTTTCTTATTGTAGAAGTGATCTTCTAGATTTAGGACAACACATGCATTTTCATTAGTTAAAGGTATTTTTTCTTTTGTTAAGGTGAGTTCTTAAATTATGAAAGTGAATGCATCAATGGAGTGGGCCAAATTTGGGACAGGTTGCAGTTACCTAGGAGGGAGGCATATGTTTTCATGCATTTAATTCTTTCTTAATGGGCATTCTATTCCTTGCAGAGTGATACATGTAGACTCTAGGTAGAGTTAGGGTTAGGGTTTTCTCCCAGCCTAGGGAATACCACATGGATGATTGCAATTCATTTTAACCTTGGCATTTCTTAGTCTATAAAATAAAGGCAGGGCTCACTATGCAGAGATGACAATAGGAGTTTATGAGAGTTCAGTTTTATAGCTAGTGCATTGAATTTCTTATTTCTGAGTCAATATAAGCAGATGTGATTGAGAGTTCAGATTTTTGCTTGTTGTTTGTTTTTTCAGATTGTATGTGTATGCAAGTTTAGTGTTCAGACTTTGCTGTTTTGAGAGATGTTAGTATTTTTTAGTTTCCTAATTGTTAGGGTTTAGTTTCTGAGTGCAGATCTGTGTACCGTGTGCTGAAAATTAACATGGTATCATAGCATCTTATCAAACATCTTCTAGGAGCTGTGTATGGAGTGGGATTCTCCCTGTGGGAGGGAGTTCTCATAGGATTTCACTGGGTGTTATACCTTAGCTTTAGTGATTGAAGTTGATTTATCCCTGAAATAAGGCTTAAGCATCAAGACCTATGATAGGATCGCTGTGCAGAGATGACGATAGGAGTTTGTGAGACTTCAGTTTTGAGCTAGTGCATTGAATTTCTTATTTCTGAGTCAATATAAGTAGATGTGATTGAGAGTTTATATTTTGACTTGTTGTTTTTATTTTCAGATTGTATGTGTATGCAGGTTTAGTGTTCAGACTTTGCTATTTTGAGAGATGTTAGTAGTTTTTAGTTTCCTGATTGTTAGGGTTTAGTTTCTAAGTGCAAAAATATGTACTGTGTGTTGAAAATTAACATGGTATCATAGCATGTTATCAAACATATTATAGGAGCTGTGTATGGAGTGGGATTCTCCCTGTGGGAGGGAGCTATCAGAGGATTTCACTAGGTGTTATACCCACATTATACCTTAGATTTAGTGATTGAAGCTGAATTATCCCTGAAATAAGGCTTAAGCATCAAGACATGTGATAGGCTCGCTATGTAGAGATGACAGTAGGAGTTTGTGATACTTTAGTTTTGAGCTAGTGCATTGAATTTCTTATTTCTGAGTCAATATAAGCAGATGTGATTAAGAGTTCAGATTTTTACTTGCTTTTTGTATTTTTAGATTGTATGTGTGTGCAGTTTTACATGGTATCATAGAATGTTATCAAACATCTTCTAGGAGCTGTGTTTGGAGTGGGATTCTCCCTGTGGGAGGGAGTTATCAGAGGATTTCACTAGGTGTTATACCTTAGGTTTAGTGACTGAAGCTGATTTATCCTTGAAATAAGGATTAAGCATCAAGACCTATGATAGGTTGGTGGGTCTCATGCCCTAGTTTCCCTAGGTATTGGGGTGTTGTTTATGCATGAGAGAGGCATTCTGCATTGGTGATAGGTTTTGCTTATCGATTTTTTTTCACTTTGACATCTTTGGTTGAGATGTTTTCTAGGAGTTCTAAGGATGGCCATTCTAGGTCTTAGAGAGTGTGATATGTTGGAAGGTGCCACAATATTCACTCCTTGGAAGTGTAGACATCAGATGTTGTTGGAGGAGGTTAACCTTTGGTGTTTTGTTTATGAGAAGGTTACAATCCCTACTTATCTTGCATAGTTTGTGGAACAAAACAATGAAGTGGACAAAGTGAAGAAAATTATCCTTGATTTTGTGAAGGTCCATTTCATCCCTCATTCCACTGAGATTTTCTTTTGTTGTTGGTTAAGTTCCCTTCTTATTATCCTTTTGATTCATATAGAAATATTTTATATATATTGAGCCTAGATGCTTTTGGGATTGCCCCTTTTTAATTTGGAATAGCATGCATAGAAATTTTATCCATATAAATCTTATAATGTTTTTATTTAACTTTTTCTAATATAAATATTATAAATCAAGTGTAATCTGTAGTTTTTGTGTCATACTTGGGCATGATGAATCCAAATGTTGGATAAAACTAGAGCCATTGAATGAAGCCATGTAGTAGCACAAAATTTCAGTGCCCAAACCTTCTTCTACTAAATTACATGCACTGTCTAGTTAAGCCTTATAAGCATCTTCAAACAACCGAATACCTGATTATTGCACCTCAGACCATATGATTCAATCTCATGAGATGCATCCTTATAGATATAATAGTAGCATTTTGTAGATTGTAGTTGGTGACTCTACACAAGTTGATGTTTTAGGATGAGACACTATGCAGTTCACTAATGGATGCATCAATGTTGTTCTCCTTGTTCTTGAAATATTTTCTAATCTACTCATTATTTATTGAATTTTTCACTTTGGTGATGGGCATACATGAAATTTACACCTCATGATGTGGTCATTAGAGAACTATTCGATGCATAAATTGTTGGCGCTTATAGTAGGGCCGATCATAGTTCTCAATTGTGTACGTTTGATGGTTTTTTATCATTCACATTTAATATTTAAATCTTCTATGAATATTTTTGGGGAGTTGTGAATATATTTGTGAAGCTTCTTTCCCAACTAGGCTCTTCTAGATCTATACTGAAGCCATGGTTCACCTAATTAAAGTAGCATGAAAAAATAATGTTGGTGTCTTATGGATTCATAGCATATTGTGCATCAATAAGCATCATAGGAAAAACGTAAAGTTGGTATTAGAAAGAGCTAAGATCTTACAAAATCTGCAAAATGGACCATTGCTATTTGAAAAGACACATTCATGGTAGGTTTTACAATAGTAATTGAATTAATAATTTAGATCTGCAGTTTGAGGCAATTTACACATACATTAATTAATATTCGAACTGTAACTCTGCACTAATAAAGAACATTGAAAACAGTTTTGAAATTATTTAACATCATTTCTGAAATCATTTAACATCATTTCTAAAATCAACTTAATATCAACTAACATCTTTCTGAAAACATTTATTTAACATCAACTTGATTTACTAGAAGAAATCATTCATAGTTGATGTAGAAACCTAAGTATCTCTGAAATTACATCTATCTTTACAACTTAGTTGCTATTAGGTAATCCCTCCATGTGTTGGATTAAACCCAAAGTGAGGGAAGTAGTTTCTTTGGTGACAATGATAACTCTTCTCAAGAATTAGGAATATGGATGGTGTCAAAATATCAGGAATCTCGAATCATCCTTTCTTTCCCTTGATTTTGCTCATGTCTAAAGAGAATACAAGAAGAAGGTAGATGGCTTATCCAAGGAGGCACTCTCTATGACATCTGGCCTCTTATAGTTCACTGAAATATGTGAAGGTGAAATAGTGGGGAATGGATCGATGAAGCTCTTTTAATTTGAGCTTGACTTACTCTCTTTGACATCTTTGATGTTTATTTTTTCAAGAGTATGACAAAATTTAGATTTTTCACATCCTTTAGATGCCTGAGGCAGACGTTTATCTCCTCTTGTATCAGTTTCTTGGTGGGTCCATAAGTGCCTCCCTGGATAAGCCATGATTGGGTTCTTCTTGTATTCCCTTGTAGACATATTTTGAAGTCAGGATGAAGATGGGATGTATTCCTTGGTATTTTGATCTTGGTGGTGAAATTGGTTATCTGACCTCTCAATATAGCTATCTGGAAGAGTCTCTAAACTAGATGTCTTTATATGAAGTTTGTTAATTCATTTTTGGCATATTATAACCTTAAAAAAACATTTTATGCATCCTATTATATGGCCCTTGCTTACAACCTAAAAGGTGACCAATCCAATGTTGACGAGAATATTTCATGGCATATCTTCTACATAGCTAAATTATTTAATAAAAGAAGAGTAATTTCATTACTATATTTAATACTAATTGTCGTTATATGAAGTTTGATAATTCATTTTTTTCATATTATTTAAAATTTATAAAACATGTTATCCGTTCTATAGTATATGTGCCTTGTTTACCAAAAGATAACCAGTCCAATGTTATGTTAACAAAGGATGTGTCATCGCATATCTTCTACAGAGCTAAAAACTTGTGGAAGAGTAATTACAGCACTGTCTACATTAGTTTGACTAGGTCTACATTGTTGATGATAAAAGGAGTATGCATATTAAGATTATGATGTGAAATTAAATGCCTCCCTTCCAAAATCTTGCTGATTTCTCTTTGTTACCTATCATTAGAGCTACAGTACCTATTCACACTAATGTGAGAGATTTAGATTGCTTAAAGCGTTATGGCTACAATTTCATTGTGTTGTCGAGTTGTGGAAGCTCTAACAACTACATAATCTTTACCATTTGGATGCAAAATTGATCTCAAATATCTAGGGAGTGAATTTAAGAGTTGTTGCATTCATGTAGGAAGTTTACAAAATGGTTTACTTGATCTTTGTGAGTGACTATTGAACAAATTTATCTCTCCTTGGACCATTCTTCATTTATTAGGCGGGTTCACTTATTACTAAGTTTTTTCTCTTACCCCAAGGCCAAACACCGTGTAGAATAGATCTTAGGCTTGCAGGTTGGGAATATTAGTCAATTAGGATGTTTTTATCATTTCCTAGAGTGGATTGTAATGCTTGGGGCATTTTCATAAAAAAGAAGCAATACCTTTGATCACCTCTATGTTGTTTCATCTCTTGTTTTGATCACCTTTTGATCTTCTGCAGGTACATTGAAGATGTCTCTTTATTTTGGGGAGGGCTATTTGAATAAGCCACTAACAATACATTTTGTTTCAAGGTGTTTCATCCTGATAGTAATATTTCTTCATCCTTCTTAGAGATTTGAATTGAAAGTGCATATCTTGGTTCCTAGCTCTTCGTTTTATTAATGAACTAATATGCATGTGTAAATTTGAATTACTTTTTTTTTCATTTATTTATGGATGCACTCACCTCATTTCGTAGTCTTATTATATCCAAACTTTTGAAAAAATTGTTATAATTTTATTCATTTCTTACCCAACTAAAAGGTACACATGGATGTAAATGCAGATGGATCCAAGTGATGTTGTGGACTTTGAAATTTTTATTGGTTAAGAGAATTGTCCCCTTGGCACAGTCCAGTGTCAAAAAGGTTGTACCTATGTTGATATCTGTTCTAAAATTGTGAATGATGAAGTTGTTGAATATCCTTTTGATTTTATTATTGGCTCAACTGGATGTCCTTTAAATGCAAAGCAAGAGGAAATAAGGAAACCTACAACAACAAATGTAGGCATTAAGAGGAAAGTATGCACGATGGTTGCTGATACATTGGAATCACATGTAATGGAGGGAACGCCAACCTATGAAAACATTGAAGGGAATGTGGAGGAACCTATGTATAAATGACCAAGAGTTGGTAATGTGTCCGAGTCAGTGGAACAAGTTGTGGTTGATCCTAATGTATTGACATCTTGGGAACATAAAGTGAATAGTTTAGTGGAAGAGTTTGTCAAGGAGAAGCTAGAACTAAAGGTATATTTACAAAATGGAAAACCTAATATAAAGGTCTGTTGTGAAATATGTGGCACTAATTATGGAACAGGGGAAGTATCCTTGGCAGCATGAACAATTCATAACTTCAAATACAATCATATGAAAATAGGGTCCCATCAACGTCAAATTTCAATGTTGGGAAATAATGAAATTCCTTCAGGTAACAAAGAAAAGAAGACAATAGTGGTTAGAGATAAACTTGAGATTAATCAAGCAATCAAACTTCTACATGATTTCAACCAAATGCAAGAGCCTAATTTGTTGAAGGTGGTGGAAGCAACACTTGCAAACTATGAGGACAAGAAAAATGTAAGAGTGGAATGTACACGATGCAATAGATGGTTCTCTTTGGTGCCGACAAGTGGTAATATTGTTAGTTATCTAAATGAACACATGAAATAAAAGAATCACACTACTAATACTACATTTGAGGCTTCACATGATATAGTTTTGTTGAGGAGTGGAACAGTTGGGAGACCGAAGAAGCCTACCAATGAAAAGTCCCAACAAAGTTTTTCTAAGTTCTTGATCCCATCACTACCATCACCATTACATGGGGCTTCTACAACTCCACATCCTTCTACTCCAGGTGTGGAAATTACCCACTTTTTAATTTAATTTGAATTTGAATATGCACATTACTTTATTTGTTATTACTTGTTAGTAGTAGTTAGTAGATCATTAACCAATGTGTTTTTTCATCTTGTTCTAGGAAAAATACCTTCCCCAATATTATTATGTTGGAGGTATTGGGATCCCTATCTTGAGAAAAGAGGGGAGAGATTGGACACAAAGGTTCTAATGGATGACTAACGTGGTGGAAAAATGTGGTCCATAGAGAAACATACCAGGAGAACACTAAATTATCATGGTACTAAATGTAGTATTAATGGTACATACAAACATATTTATTGCAAGAGGGTTTCTGAAACAGGAACACCTTTTGATTCATTGACATGTACTTTTTGTAAGATGATCCCTAATTGTGATGACTTTCGAATGGATTTATATCGTGAATCAAGGATCAACATGAAAAGACATGGGAGAGATACAAGGAAAGGGAGAAGGTTGGACCATTTGACTCAAACTGAACTCAAAATTGTTGCAAGAGAAGAAAATGCTACACATAGGTTAACAATGTGATCTCTTTCGTGGGAGAGGACAAAGGTTTCTACACTATCTATAAGAACAAGTTCTCTAAGAGAAAAGTTGTTCAAATCTGCAGGAGGAAGGATGTGTTCAGGTTTTGCAAGGATGTGTGTGAGGCTCATAAGCAAGAAAAATTACAAGGTAAAGTTGCAGTTTGGGAATTTGTTCAAGATATATTTCACAACCTAGTTCGTTCAAAGTTAGGTAGAAGGTATAGTGCATCCACTCAATCCATTTATGAGATGATTAAGTTATGGGGAGGTCCTAGATTACATAGCTTTATTAGCTTGAATCTGGATGACCCTTCGATATCTACGACTTTAAGGAAAGTTAGAAAATCATTGACACATATCCCAGGGGGGAAAGAGTTATTTTTGAGATAATCAAAAATTTTTATGCTTCCAATAAATCCAAACATGGTATAGAGGGCCCAATTCCCGTATGCCTTGCTGAATATGAAACTGTTGTGAAAAAATATGTAAGGTGGGTAGCAAAAAGTGATACATTGGTCGGTTTTTGTGGTAAGAAAGAAGAACATAAGTGCTAATCACATTTCTTGGTGACATTTGGCGAGGGCGCTGCAGGTTATGAGATTATTATAGATGCCTTCAAGAATTGTGTGATTGGCCATTATGCACGCGTTATTATTGCAAAACCGTTACATGAGAAGCTTCCTCATTTGGTTGTGGTTGTTCATCCAATGTGCAACAGGTTTGATGAAAATTTTGTCCATCGACAATGGGAAAAAGTAGAAGACCTATGGAAGAAACACGTGGAATATTTTTTAGGACCTATTATTGGTCATTCCTTAGATGGGGATAGTAGGAGAGGAATTCTTATACTGAAGAATTATTACTCAACAACGGGCATGAGATATCAAATTCCTTGGGAAGGGTGGAGGCTAACTGGGTTGTATGATGGTTTTAATGTAATAGGACTTCATGACAAGTATTACATCCACAATGGAAAAATCTAGTGAATCCTTTGTTTAGTGGTTGACGAGATCTGATTGTTGGAAAAGAGTTGATTATTTTTAACCATGTAAGAATGGCTTATAACAATTTTAAAGTTGATGACCACAATATTGAAATTGAGGATATAGAGAGGATTGATCACCAAAAATGAGGTTCAGCACAACACATTGCTTCAAGGCATGTCTAGACATGCTTGAAGGAAATTAGAAGTCCAAGTGGTAGGAAAGAGAGGACATTGGGTACAAAGACATATCTAGCAATCATTGCTGACTATATTGATATGTTTTTGTCTCCTAGTTTAACTCTTTGGGAAAGAGTGTGAAATTATTCAAGAGTCCATCATTTCTTATGGCTATGTTGGGTCAAAGAACAGAAAAATACTAATGTCAACATTAATTTCATTAGCAGAGAGGCATATCAAGATGTGAAAATTTCTTGCCACTTTGCGGTTTTGTTAATGAGATTATTTTGTGATCAATACTAAAACTTACCATGTGCATTGCATCTGACTGGGTCAGATGTATGTGAGAAATTATTTAGCAAAGTCGGTGGCATGGTTGGAGTAGAGAGGGCATATGATTTTTCTGACTTACTTCACTCTATTGGAACCCTTAATAGAGTAGCTGAAGAAGAACTGAATCCCAAAGGGCTTCGTTTCAATAAATATCATAAGAAACAAATGAGTATCTGGAACAAATTGCATCAACAAACAATAGAGGAAGGTGATGTCTTGTCACAATATGATTCAATTTCCATAGATAATAAAATTATTGAAGCTCTCAAGATAGGATTGGAGGATGCATAGGGAATTTTACAAGGTCTTGGCATGCAACCAAAAAGACACACAGAATATTCTTGGTGGTTTAAACCATGGATAGAGGATCACAATGTTGAAACATTTTAAGATCTAGATGAAGTAGTTGATAATTCTCCACCGGGTCATTCCACATCTATATTTCAATGTTCATCTTTTATGGTACTCAATGATAGTGAATTGCAAACAATGGAAAGTGAGTGGAGGCACGAGTTGGATGGAATTTTAGATTTTGTTGATGAAAATGTAAACATAACTATCAAACCAGTGGTGGAGATTTATGGAAAGGACATGTAAAATATTTTTTGGTTAGTCAATTGAATGGAAACCTGACATTATCGGAAGATAGTTTGACTAAAGTGAGGAATGCAATATACTTTAGGCGAGATGAGAGGGCTCCCAAAAAGGGTGTTGCAATTGGTTTTGGAATTGGATCAGATTGTGTGGTGTTGTTTGAGAGAGTCTATAGTTGTAGTTGAACGTACTACAAGAAAAGGTGTATCTCAAAGTACAAAGCACGATGTTTCTTCTGGGACTTGGTACATTGGAAGAGTTCAAAGAATAAGAAGAAGGATGGTAATAGGGTGTTTGATTACCATAATGACATTGATCTTTTGGATAGGCTTGATGGTGTTGAGCTTCAATGTTGTTGGTACAATAGAATAAAGGGGCAACACATGTACAAGTATGATTCAACAGATCATCTATTCATACAACTTGAATCTGTTATCTAGCAATGGAAAACCTATCATACAATATCAAGAAAGACACATACAAGTTAGAAGAAAGCGACCGTAGAATTTTTGAGGATTTCATTAAAAATTTAAATAGGGTGAAGTTTTCAAACCATTCTAATTTATCTTATCTTTTGTACTACTATCTTATAACTTATTTATGAAGTAGTATTTTTTGTATTATTGTTGATTCGTTTGTATAATTTTCATACTCATTTTAAATTCTCTTATCTTTAGGTACGGTGAATGGTTTGGATCTTGAACGGTTGGGATAACTCTATGTGAAGTTATCGATTGTCAAATATTTCTCTATGTGTTCTTGAAGCATGGTTCTTGAGGGTTACTGAACTATTGGCTAGTTCAACAATTATGTTTAATGTTACTTTTAAAAGGATGAAACCAGTTTTTGTTTGTCAAATTTTTGAGCACATGCCCATGTTAGAGTTTTCATATACTTTCTTTTGCTACTTCAATACTTAAATGGAATATTACTTAATGTGTGTTTCTTGAAATGTGTTTTCTAAATGTTTTCTTAAATGACATATCATGTTATTTAATCTCGTCATGTTTTTGTGGAGTGCATATTAACTCTACGAAATTGTTATTGTTGTTGATTTGAAAGATGGCTATGGTGTGGAAATCTCTTGTTATAAAACTCATTGTTGTGCACATGTTGTGGTATGGAGTGGGTATGGAGTGGTTCTACTTTCTATAACCAATGAATCTTATATAGTGATGACAAAAATATATAAAACAATGTACCTTGCGAGAGAGAAAATATTATTGGTCTTGTTGGTCCTATAA
Source organism: Pseudotsuga menziesii (assembly GCA_001517045.1). Classification (NCBI taxonomy): domain Eukaryota; kingdom Viridiplantae; phylum Streptophyta; class Pinopsida; order Pinales; family Pinaceae; genus Pseudotsuga; species Pseudotsuga menziesii. The sequence continues at coordinate 100,525 of LPNX011078788.1, forward strand.
AGGAATTGCATGTCCACCTTATATGGTTCACCTTGACCTTTTGGGTTTGTTGTTTGTTTTGTTGTGGTCCCCTGGGTTGACTCATGATCCGTTATCTTACATTGTCCATAGGTGATATTTATTAATGTTTTGATACCTTACCTTAAGGTGCATGACTGAACTCTCTCCCTCTGCGTGATCTTTGCATGATCTTTGTTGATGCTCCATATGATATGTTGCTGCACAACCCCTGTGATTGGGATTTCCTTGTTACACCTTCCACATGGTCACTTTGCACGAGCATGACCGTGATTTTTTTCTTTGCGCTTTCTTGGTGGACTATTGGTCCTTCAACATAGCCAAAAAACCTATTCCTCAGTGATACCTTGAGAGGTCCTTCTCCAACATGACTGTGATCTATTTTATTGGGTGGAATGTGGGTCCTTCACCAACGTGAGTGTGATCTGTTTCTTAGTGGACAGTGGGTGCTTCACCAGCATGAATCTGATATATTTTGTTGAGTGGACTGTGGGTCCTTCCCCAACGTGATCATGATTTATTTTCTTGGTGGACTATGTGTCCTTCTCCAGCATGACCATGATCTGTTTTCTCAGGTGGACTGTGGGTCCTTCCCTAGCGTGACCATGAGGTGACCATGAGCCTGTTTTCTTGTGTAGACTATGGGGTATTTCCTAGTGTGACAGTGAGTTTCACTTTATGGGTGGACTATTTTTTTTCAAGCATGACTATGCAAAGTATGCTTGTGTGTCTCTGCAGTATGTGACTGCATCCTTACCCAACATGACTGTGTTGACAGCATGACTGTACTGGGTATGAATGTGCTTGTTGACTAAGAAGTATGGGTCAGTATGTTGTCATTATGCTTATGCTTTAACCCTCTCTACATCTCTCTCAAGGTACATAAATTGTTTGTCTAGATTGACTTGTCCCTTCGGTGACAAGATCAAATCTGATAAATTTGAGTATATGGTTGATTCAAATATTGGTTATGATTATTTGTTGTTGATATCTACTATACATTGCCTTATCATGTATTACTGTACATGGAATTTGATGATTCTTGAGGACCAACTTTAACGCAGTGAATAATGGAGCGCTAAGTTGAAAGAAGTGAAAATTATGTTTCTTTGGTTTTATTGAAAAGTATAGGAATATTACTTTATAATTCTATTTTCCTTTAATGACACATACAATTCTCATGTCCCTGATCTAAGAATTAGTGTTATTTTTCCTTTTATGTTAGATATTATTTGTTTACCATATGGAACTTATGTAGGTTTTCAATTGTAGTTACCAGAACAAAAATAGGATATGGATGAGAATACGTATTCTAGTTCTTAGATTTATTTTTGGACATGATACATCTGGATATGACCTGGAGGTGTAGTTATTAGTAAGGCATAAAACTGGTGGTTGCATATGCACATTGTTATCTCCTAAATAAATCAGTCCTCAAAAATTTAGACTTAGAAGATTTATTTCTTGTAGTGATAGGAGGTCAAAATACTCTTTAAAGGATCGTTGTGAAAGATCGAGATGTTTAATGAAGAATGGAACACTTTTGACTCTGTTTTCTAATAAAAATTTTGAAGATCAACTTTCGGTGGCTTATGCGAACATATCAACGATTCATTAGCCACCGAAAATCCCAGCTTTCGATAGCTTAAAAATTGGATTCAGGACTACCTTAGCCACTGAAAGATCAAGAAGGGGAAAATGGTTGGCACATCCATCACAATCAGCCTCCGTCGGCATGAAGAACGCCACTACCAAGCCATTTAACCGCCGAAAAGACAGGACCTGCAATAAATCATGAGTTGGTAAAGAAGGGGTCGTTATAAAACCGAAGTGACTGATAAAACACTCAAACCCTCACCTCCCTCCACCTGTCCTGTGATTGTAATCGAACCACCACAAAGCATTTATTTCTAGTTAGAATGATTACAACATTGGCTAACTCACATGTCTCATCAAAATTTACTGTCACCCTGTTCAAATCCCAATTTCCAATCAGCACCCTCTCCTCAATTCATTTCACATTTCCTGCATGTGTCCTCACTGAGCCAAACCCTCCCTGAATCTAGCACTGTAATCTCATTTCCTAGGGTTTGAATTTTAATTTTTATAGGTACAGAAGAGCAATCCAGAAAATGAAGAAAGGAGGAGCATTGACCCTAAGATAGGAATTAGGTGACATTGGCTACCTTGAATCACACCCAGAGGTATGCCAACTTTTCAAGGACTCAAGCTACTACAGATTCTCTAAAAAAATTCAGGGATTCCACTAGCAAGTGGAAGAAGTCATTGCTCTCTCCTTTGATGGCTCGAAGGCAGTGATTGGCAGAGAAGAGTTCTAAGTGGACGAGGCTCTGATAGCACAAGTAACAGAGCTCCCAAGGGCTAGGGAAAACTAGTTCAAAACCACTATCACAAAGAATCTGGAATTCAGGTCTTACTTGAAGCCTAAGCACAAGAACATTGTATGGAAGAAGAGCATCCCTTCATCCTAGCTTGAGGAGAAATGGCAGCATTTGTTGAAAGCAATTCTGGTTTATGTAATACCCCCAGTTTTGACCCTATTTGCATTAGAAGATACATGATGTATATATTGTAATTAATCGTGGTGTGGAGATAAAGACAAAATCCCCACCATCGATTTGGTTGTGTTATGTTTCGGCAATGGGGGATCGTTGTTGATGGTATATCATGCTATCCAACACATAATAGTTTTGGCATCATGTAAGTATGCACATTAATTAAAATGAACCTACATCCAGCTACGCTGGTGCAACATTAATGAAAAGGGCATGATTTTCCTAAGGATAAGGGGGGGGGATGTTAAACCTTGGACCTATGGGGAAAAGCCATGTGTCAGCCACCCATTTAAACTTCTGTTGTCTGTTAGTTGGGAGCATTTATCGCTGAGTAGTGGTGGGTGTGGCAGGGCTGTTAGTCCTTTCCCAGGTGCCCACTCCACCAACAGACTCTTCCTCTTCATGTCGCTTGGACAGAGGGGCAACATTCCATTCTCCACTCTTCCACTAGCGGTTTTCATCTTGTTCATCTCATGCAGGCAGTCGGAGGGTCTGCTCTCGACCTTTGGCTGATTGTGGTCTGTGTAAGATTTTCCCTTCACGTAGGGAGTATTGTTTTACCTTATGCACAGGTCGAGGGTGTGTTATCTTGTGGCGAGCCTGAAGAGAGCCCTGAGAGGCACGATTTTGGCTGTGTAAGTTTTCCCCTGCCGATTTGTGGTCTACATATGTGTTTTCCCCTATTAATGCTGGGAGTTTTGTCTTCTCTCCCATTTGCGGAATGTGTAATGCTGTCGTTGTTTCATTGTGAGATTGGGGTTGTTGTTCTTCCCCTGGTTTTGGGTTGTTGTGTGTGCAATCATATTTTGGGTTGCTGCCGAGCTATTTTGGCCACGCTAGGGCCAAGAAAAACTATGAATCACCTTGTTTGTCTTGATTTGCATTCGCCGTCTTTGGGTTGTCACCTTGTTTCCTGTGGTTTTCTTCACAGAGCTGTGAATTGACTGTTTTACTGCAGGTATGTAGTGGTCAGTCTTTAGACTGTGTGGAGTGGGATTGAAGGTTGGGTATGCTTTATAAACCTAGGTTTGGGAGCCACATAGAGAGAGCTATATGGCTGGCTTTCATCTCCACAACCCCGAAAGAGCACTGGCAAGGGAAGTCAGGGCCTGAGGGACTGTGAAGTAGAGAAGGGACTGATTTCTGGTGTCGGGTGTGTGTCGGTTTCTTAGAAGTCAGGCTAGCTCCGGTGTAGGCATCCTTATATTTTCTATGAGCATACCAATTTAGCATTTAGCCTTTCCTATCTCCTTTACGGCCTGATAAACCCAACTGTGTTGACTTGGCTGTATTTTGTATCCTTGTCTATGTGTAAGCCTGCTTAGTACCTTATTCCTTGGGGAATCATGCCCAGCTCGGGGGTGGCAGTGTTGCTGAGAGATTGATGAGCATGCTGGCCTATGGTTGGGTGGAACGTTGCAACAACGTAGCTGGTTGCGGGACGAGTTCTTACAAGATGAGTATTCTTGACCATTTCGTCTCTGTAGTTATATTTATTATTAGTGAATAATGATGAACATGTTGATGCTCGAATGTATGTTTGATTCCGCTGTATGTTGACTCAATTATGAAACCTTGCATGTTTTCTATTTTAAGCATTTTATTTCAGCATTATATGCATGTTCTTGTTCATGGGGCTAATTGCCCAGAGGTTTTTCATTGTTCAGTAGCATCCTCTTCATCGGTTAGAGGGTCGGGGACGTTACAGTGCGGTATCAGAGTGCATGTTGCATCATGGGCATGAATGGGTCGTGAAGATGCAATGACAGAACCATCATTGCAGCATTGGGCCTCAGAGGGCTATGAAATATCATCTAGCAGAGGCAGGTTGCCTTCTGCCCAGCAGAGATCAAAAATTATGATAGAAAATTTTCTTGAAATTCTTTTTTTTTGAAAAATTTCCTAAGTGTCGAGCTCGTCGGCTAATCCAAGAACTAAGTGGGAAGCTCCTCTGATGTATCGGAAAGAGTATTCAGAAGGCCATCTGACGAGAGGTAGGCAGAAAATAAATATTTTAAAAATTTCTATGTGTCAAGTCGTCGGCCCATCGGAATACTAAGTAGGAAGCCCTTTCGATGCAACGGACAGATTACTTTAATGGTCGTTCGATACAGACCCCGGCGGTGGCTGAAAGAAGAAGAAGAAGAAAAATTGTGGAAAATTTCTAAGTGTTCGTCAATTGTTGGCGGAGAATAGTGGAAGGTGGAGCCGTAGTTTTGGTGGAGATCAGCTGAATACCACCAAAACTCTGGCTCAATTTAGTTGAAATATCCTCCATTATTGACCATCAGCGATCAGTGAAGGATAGATGACGAGATCGCCAAAATGATGGCTCTGTAGGGCTAAGTAATGCCAAAACATCGGCGCAGAAGAAAGGAAAGGGAAACAGACATGGGTGCCGAAACATCGGTGGAAAAGAGTGGAAATTAGTTGGTTGAGCCACTGACAGCGATGGCAGAGAGAAGATAAAGAGATTTTTTTTCAAAAATTTTCTAAGTCATGAGGACATCGGTGATTGACGAAGTTTAGAGGACTGGATGGCCGATGATTATCGATGAAGTCGCCGAAATGTCATCGCCATCAACGAATATTAGTGAAGTGGATCGGCAAGCTTTAGTTGATCAACCAGCCGAAATAGAAATAGAGATCACTAGAAGACCACCGAAACATTGGCAAAATTTAGGTGATGGATTAGCCAACACAGCGACGGGAGAAAGAAGATGGAACCACTGATGATACATTGGCAGAAATTAGACGTGGAAAACACTGAAACGTTAGCCCTTTTAGTCGGAAAGGATTTCGATACCATCAGTGGAAGAGATGATGAGGACAAAAGCGATGGTTTTGGCAGAAAATAAATGAAGGCAGAGCCGCAGTTTTGGAAGAGATCTTCCAAAGACCGCTGGAACGTTAGCAAAAAATAGACGATGCAGGTGCCGATATGTCGACAAAAAGGGGAAAAATTTTCTGAAAATTTTTCCTAAGTGCTGAAATTATCAGGAAAAGTTAGAAGATGCGATCGCCGAAACGTCAGTGGAAAGTAGGTGATGGACCCGATACATTGGAGAAAAATAGAAGATGGGATCGCTGACAATTAGAGGATGAGGTTTCCAATACGAAGGAGATGGTTATTTGAATGGACCGTTGATATGTCAGAAAGAATTAGAGGTTTAGTCGATATGACGAAAAAAGTCTGTTGTTTGAGCCGCCGACACATTGGAGATGGTTAGTTGATGAGACTGCCGATGAATTTCGAAATATTTAGACATTTGTGAGTCTGTCGTTGTGGCTATCCACTGGACTATCATCCCGACGATTAGAGCTTTCGACTGTCGATAGTACTCAGGTCTCTGACACAACGAAATGTTTAAGTTAAATATTACCGACACATAGTCTTTAGTTGTTTCGACTGCTGATGGGTTATATGGCCGCGGAACCCACATTTGGTTTGATTGCCGCCATTGCAGATACCTAAGGAGTTATCTACCTAATGGATAATGACCCTGATCGCCACTACTATGTCATGGGAGTTTGTTTCATCATCGATGCCATAGTGGATAATAGTCTGACCGTCGATACACCATAGTCCTTAGAATCGCTGATAAATGGCTCGAAAACTTAGATAACTACGGATCCGACACGTCGAAGGAAAATAGGTGATCAGACCACCGATGAGCAGTGGAGAAAACTAGCTGTGTTGACCGCCGAAGTGTTGAAATTTTTTATGGGATGAGACCTGATTTGGCAAAGGAATTTTGGGGTTCTCAAGTGGGATTTTTCAAAGATTTCAGCGGTTTTTCATTGAAATTCTCCGCAGTCTTTCAGCAGCTTTAAGGCTGAAAATGAAGAAAAATCCTAGGTGGCTGAAGTTAGCATTCCAGACCAAAATACAGTTGTGTGTTTTGCCTAAAATTGGTGAAAATCATCATTTTAGAAGTGGTGTAGTTTTCACACCCAAGGTCAGAATGAAGCATGTGGATAGGCGTTGGAAAGCTTATCCAGCAGGGAACAAGGGAGAGTCACTAGAATTTGAATGCGGTACTACAAAGTAATAGTGGCTGTTTGAAAAACAAACGTGTTCCTGTCAATATGGACAATCTGGGAATTGCATGCCTAGAGGTAGCAAGACCATGAAGTCAAACAAGCTGTTGTGTGGAAGAGGAGTTCCATGCAAAGATGAGGGGCTTGAAAAGGGAATTTTTTTTTAAACCATGTCTTGCTAATTATAATTACATTTTATAAGTTTTGTACATGAAATGTATGAGGATATTCCTTGCATGTATAGGATATTACATGTTGGTAAGAGTAGTGAGAATTATACATTTATAATGGACCATTAATGGTAATTATTGCATTGGTGTTGACATTAGTGGGAAAACCAACGACAACATGGACATGGCTGAATATGTTGCTAATGCTGACGAATGTGACCAGCAACCCTATGGAGAAAGGGATAAGGCAACAAGTCTAGAATCAAAAGTTGGTGAGAGAATTCTGCAATCTCTTGCGAGAGACCAACCAAACTGGTAATGTCAAGGGTGTAAGTAGGACCCATGAAGGTAATGGTTAAATTATAAAATTTGCATGGAGTGGTAAAAGAAATAGGTCTCATACCATGTGGGTATTTAAAATTTACTACATTCATATAGAAATGTATCATGCCTGTATATGATGTTATGAGCCTAGTAGCCCAAAGAAGGTAAGTACTGATGGTCTTGATTATAGTAATGCATCCTATATGAAGTAGTCATGGTTAGGCCATGCGCGGTATGTTTGAATGCATAGTATTCCTAAATCAATGCGAGGTAGCATTGAGTGGATATGCATTAAAAGATTTCATAAATCTTGTGGTTATGCATTGAATAGATGCAAATGAAAAGTATGAGTAAATGTTGTAGATATGCATACATAAGTATGGGTGGAAATGTTGTGATGCATCGCATGAATGCATAGAGATAGTGCATGTGAATAACTAATGACTGAAATGATGAATTGGTGATAGTTCTAGAACCATTTCAAGAGCTGTTATGGATGCAGGATCGTAAGTGCATGAAGAGGGTAGTCATGATTGATTGGCTGCCAAAAATGCTCTATGGAAGGGCAAGGTGGTACAAATGATACATTTGTGAAGTAAGGAGTATCTAAACATTTCATTTTGGCATAAATGATGTGACCTTGCAACTTTAGTAGGATAATGATTCATGTGAAGTAAATGAGTTTTGGTAATCTTGATATGCTAACAGTTGGAAGTATTTGAATTCTGTAATTCTGAAAATGCTTCAATGATTGTTGCAGCAATGGAAAAAGTTATATGCATCAAGACTTACCAAGTGTTTGGCTGATTCAAGTTCAGATTTCAGGTAGATTGTTGGGGCATGGCAAAGTGGGTAAGACCCTGACAAAGACCAGAATCTACCATGTGAAAGAGCCAAACCTCATGAGAAGAGTCCCATGGTTGTGAAAATAGTTTGTATGCTGAATGAATTGTCAATTTAAATTTGTAAATTTCAGATTTGAGAAATTGCTAACAACTACTAATCACTATTGGCTTACATAGAATTGTGTCAGGAGGACGCATTGTAAGTGGGTGTTCATGTTATGTTAGTAAGCATAAAATCATAATGGGAATAGTGGTGCTGCTTACAAGAGACCCACAAATGAGGACTCCACCTCATTGCCAAGCAAATCAATTTCTGTAGTAAACAGAATTGCAAATTCTTATTGAATTTAATTACTAATGTCATTGTTTGGTTATGGAACAATCAAATTTGGATTATGTTAGTAGATAAGGATTGTATTTGACTGTTTGGCTACTTGATGAATGTGCCAGGGGTACACATTGCAGGAAGATCATGTGTGATGGCATGTAGGAGCCAAACTTCATGGGGAGGTTTTCCCCTATCTTGGAAACGGGTTTCGGGTGAAACTCCATTGGACATTTTGGAAATGAATCATCTGCACTACATGTTTGGTAAGAAACATGAGTGAGATGGTATAGAGTATGTCGGTAAGACATGTGTGGATATGAAATGTAAAAGGGAGTTGGGATGGCAGACCAAGGGACTGTCAACTTAGAGAAGGGAGCCCCAATTCCTCCTTAATGAAGGAATACTGCCTTGGAAAATGGATAAGTGTTCTGTGACCCTAGCTAAGAATATGCATGTCAAATTGTTAAATTCAAATTGGAGAGCATGTTTTGATTTTATTTCCATTATGGCAGATTGCTTGAGTATGATTAGGGTCTACATGGAACACATTGGAAAGGGGTGCACACTTTCCCAATGCCGGATCATGAAAAGGTTTTCAATATTGATTACACCCTAGGGAGTGGATGCACTCTTGGTGTCTCAATACTTGATAGCGAATGATGTAAAATATGATTACAGTTTTAGAGCAATAACGCTGATGAGTTTGCTTATATTGATTGTGTTGTCAGGCTAAACAAATGCATTCTAGTGTTGCACACTGAATGGACAATGGCTTGGGCTCATCCTACCCTCCACTAAAGAGCACAGAGAAGGAGACATTCTCGAGGGACTAAAGAGCAGAGAAGGGAGTGGTTTCTTGTGTTGTATGGGGTAGTGGAATTGGAGCTCATTGCTAGAAATGAAACCTGTAAATGGTAATGGTAAAGTTCCAAGCCTAGTCGGCATGAAGGTGTACTGGCTCAATGGTATGATAAACCCAACTGTAGGTTGGCTTGACTATGTAATTATTTGATGTTGTGAAAATTGTGGAAATTGTGGTTGGTTGGACATTAATTAATTGATGTTGTGGAAATTATGGGAATATTACAGTGTTGGCTTGACTATCTATAATCTGATAAACCCAACTGTTAGCTGGCTTGGCTGAGTAGCTTGATAAACCCAGTAGTGTATTGGCTTGATTAGATGCAACCGAATAAACCCAATTGTATATTGGCTTGGCTGGACGGTCTGATAAACCCAAATGTAGGTTGGCTTGACTGTGCTTGATATATATAAAAGGATGTTGTGAAGCAGCCTACGTGCTGACCTAACATCCAAGACCATAGGCAATCCCAAGGCTTGCAAAGCGAAGCAGGATCCAGTGGACCAAAGAGGAAACGCACAATACAAATAAGTATTAGATTATTTTGCAATTTCTTGCTTATGAATATACATGCGTATATGATTTGGTTATGATATTCTAGGCTCTTGTTTAAGAGATAAAAACCAATGAGAATAAACTAAACATGTGAATCTATTCAATGTTTGAATATAGGTATCGCTGGGAGCGAGGACTATGAGAACATCCTAGGGGTGCATGTGGACATGCAACTGTCTTGAAGGGCTCAGAATGAGCAGTAATGAAAAAGGTGCTAGTGAGACTATGAAGGTCCTAACAACTGAGACAAACCATGTGGGGAGGCTCCATGGTTGAGAGGCCTGAAATAGACCAGAGACACTAAGTGTCATGACCAAGAGGGATTTGTCCAGCATTCACGGTGAAGTGAAAGAGGTTGAGAGCATGAAAGCCACAGTGATGGTGTGGGTTCTAGGATGGAACAAGACAAAGAGGGGAAAAACTCTTTCTTCTCTCTCTTTCCTTTTTGATTATATATATATATATATATATATATATATATATACTTATGCATTGTGAAAAAAAAAAGATTGTTGAATGCATGTATGACTGAAAATAGAATGTGTGTATTTGCTTAAAGTAAATTGTGAATGCTGGAATAGTTAATTCCTTGCCCAAGAATGGAAATGAATGAGCTCATGTGCCTGTTGGGAAGGCATGAAGAGTATGAAAGTCTCCTTGAAAAGACTTGGACTGTCACACCAATTGGGCAATTAATTGACTGATTTTAATGCCTATATTATGCTTGGTCTAACAAAACTTCAATGATGCATTTCACAACTGAGAAAAGTGAAATCCAGTTGTGCACATTGATCATGGCAGCAGACCAAAAGCTATTGGATTTGGCTGGAAGTCTCCTTCATACAATTTCCAAGACCCAAGAGAATCTTGGAGAGATGCTGAAGGTACATAAAAGGTAGAATGAGATGAACCACCATATTTTGCAAGACTCTATTTGTTTGCAAAAGAAGATAAAAAGCCTTCCGGGAGAAATCCATAAAGGAAATGAAAGTTGATTAATGATGGGACATTCATCCAAGTGATCCATTAAGAAACATTCCAGGCATGAAGGCTCAAAGGAAATTGAGTAGGTAAAGATGAAGTAGCCAATGAAATGTTGGAAATGCAGAGGACATCATTACCATCGGGACTGCCCAAGGAGGGAACATAAAGAGGGTAGCAAACACAAAGTTTCTAGACTTGGGGATGAGCTGAAAGCTGAGAACTAGCAAGAGAAGCTTATGGAAGCTGAGGGGCTTGGTCCTAAAAGTTCAAGTAAATAATTAAACGTGGGACAGATCTGCAAAATTTTGAAATTTTGGATGTGCAAATTGTATATGTATTCCTATGTATTGGAACACAGAGGACGATGTTATTCCAAGGGGAGGGGATTGTAATACCCTAGTTTTGACTCTGTTTTCATTAGAAGATACATGATGTATATATTGTAATTAATCATGGTGTGGAGCTAAAGGAAAAATCCCCACCATCGATTTGGTTGTGTTATGCTTCGGCAATGGGGGATCGTTGTCGATGGTATATCATGCTATCTGACACATAATAGTTTTGGCATCATGTAAATATGCACATTAATTAAAATGAACCTACAGCTAGCTACGATGGTGCAATGTTAATGAAAAGGGCATGATTTTCCTAAGGATAAGGTGGGGGGGGGGAATGTTAAACCTTGGACCTATGGGGAAAATCCATGTGTTAGCCACCCATTTAAACTTCTGTTGTCTGTCAGTTAGGAGCAATTATTGCAAAGTAGTGGTGGGTGTGGCAGGGCTGTCAGTTGTTAGTTTTTCATCATATAAGCTAGCATTATGATCTTAGGATCTTTTCACTGAGAGAATAACAAGCAAATCAATAAAGCAGAAGCACATCACAAGAGACAAGAGACACAAAGAGTTTTGCTCAGGGAAACCATAAAGAAGAAAACCCCACAACTTCCTCTGAGATAGAATCAACACAAAATGGTAAAACCAAAAAACAGTAAGATGATCTCCCGATAGCAGCAGTCTCTCTCTCACATATTGAGAGAGCTTCTCCTCTCTCACTCATGCGCCCCAATGAGTGAGTGTAAGTGTTGCAAGTGATAAATAGAGAGGCTCTCACTCTCTATTTATATTCTTCCGTTCACTTGAAGTGCACTCCAACATGTTGCCCTCACTTAACAATTACTTACTAGAGCCGACATCTCTAGGAGTGTCTAATAACCCTAGTGCCCCACCACTTGTGGGGACTTTGCCTCCTCTGACCAATAGGAGGGTAACACAATGGTGGGAACTATTGCCCCGACTTACAATGACTCACCTAGGGTCGACTTCACTAGGATATTTTAATAACCCAAGGGCCCCACAACTGTGGGGACTTTAACCCTTGACCAATAGGAGGGTTACCGACAATGAATTGACATGACTTTCTCATTATAGAAATTTCCCGATCGAAACATCGGGGCATGACATGACTCAAATACATCCAAGAATAAACATCGGGTTACAATAGATAAGAAATACAAGTGAATACATTCCAAATTTACAATTACATCAACACTCCCTCTTAACTAGGAAGGCATTCTCTCGACACAATTTATTAGCACAAGTCTTCTTCTCTGTATCATCTGAATCATTATCAACTTCTTGTGATCTTCATCTTCAAGTCATCTTCATCTTTAGGTCATCTTTCATCTGGATCTGGATCATCTCTCGATCTGGATCATCGTCACTGGATCATACTCGATCTGGAACATCGTCATTGGATCATACTCGATGTGGAACATCGTCACTGGATCATACTCGATCTAGAACATCGTCACTAGATCATACTCGATCTAGAATATCATGGGACATCATCACTGGATCTGGATCATCTCTCGATCTGGATCAACATCATTGGATCTAGATCATCACTCGATCATATTTGGATCATCACTCGATCTGGATCATCACTGCTGGATATGGATCATCACTCGATCTGGATCATCACTGCTAGATCTAGATCATCACTTGATATGGATCTCTCGGAGTCATCATAACTGGATCTGGATCATAGCTCGATCTGGATCTCATCTGGTCATCATCATGTGTGTGCTATCTTGTCATAGGAAGTTCTACAGAGCCAGCCTTCTTTCATGCTGGTTGTAGGCCTATCCATCAGGTAGGTCTTCGCCCAACACTTACATCTGACCTAATCGTCAGAAAGGCATGCCCAGCACTTACATCTGATCATTTAGTAAACTACAATCACATCAGAAAGGCCCAGCACTCACATTCACCAGCATGGTAGGCACATCTACTACCATCTGTGAAATGGCTCTACACTTATATCTGACCTACTCGTCAGAAGGGCACAGTACTCATATCCATCTAGTCTGGAACACATCCTGCTCACAATGATGGAGGAGTTCTGCACTTCCATCCAGGTCGGAACCATATCCGCTCACAATGATGAAAGAACTCTGTTCTTTTCACCCATGCTGGAACCACATCCGCTCACAATGATGGAAGATTTCCTCACTTTCATCTAGGCCAGAACCACATCCGCTCACAATGATGAAATAACTCTATTCTTTTCAACTAGGCTGGAACCACATCTGCTCACAATGATGAAAGAATCTCATCCAGGCGGGAACACATCCTACTCACAATGATGAAAGATTTCCGCACTTACATCTGACCTACTCATCAGAAGGGCATGTACTCACATCTGACCTGGTAGGAAATGAATCCTACACCCTCATCAGAATAGCCCCCAGTATTAGACTGAGCTACCTGGTAACGGACCAGGTGCCTCCACTCTCCCGGAGAGTGGCATTTTCCCTTACATCTGTCCTACTCGATAGAATGGCCAACACTCACATCTGACATGGGAGGAACCTAATCCTTTAGCCATGACAAAATGGTTCAGCCCTTACATATGACCTACTCGTCAGAATGGCTCTCTTAGTCCCAGACTGAGTGTTCCTGGTAATTGACCAGGTACCTCCATTCCCAGAATGGCAATCAGCACTCATATCTGACATGGAAGGAACTGAATCCTCTCACCATGACATAATGGCTCAGCCCTTATAACTGACCTACTCGTCAGAATGGCTTTGGATCCTTAGCACTCATATCTGACATGGAAGGAACTGAATCCTCTCACCATGACAGAATGGATCAGCCCTTACATTTGACCTACTTGCCAGAATGGCTTTGGGACTCATCACTTTCCCTTGGAGGAAACTGTGATCTAGAGAACACCAAGCTTCTCCCTGAAGTACTCGAACTTCACTCTGGCTAATGGCTTCGTCAACACATCAGCTATCTGTTCCTCCGTCGCAACATACTGGAGCTTCACTGCTCCTCTTTGCACCATATCCCTGATATAGTGATACTTGATCTCGATATGCTTTGACTTGTCATGGAACACTGGATTCTCTGACAAGTTCACGCAACTTTGGTTGTCACAATGTATACAAGTAGCATCCAACTGGAGATCAAATATATCATATAGTAGCTTCCGCAGCCATACTGCCTCACAACTAGCTGAACAAGCTGCGACATACTCTGCTTCAGATGTACTCAGTGCCACACAGGATTGCTTCCTGCTAAACCAAGAAATCACACCTGATCCCATACTGAAGCAACATCCTGAAGTACTCTTTATGTCAATGGCACTGCCTTCCCAATCTGAATCAACATAACCTTCTAGGTTAATCTTTTGATTCACATCGTACTTGAGCCCATAATCAATTGTACCCTTCAGGTACCTTAGAACATTCTTTGCCGCAATCAAGTGAACACTTTTTGGATTTGTCAGGTACTGGCTCAAGGTGTCCACAGCAAAGCAAATATCTGGTCTCATGTTCGTCAATTACATCAAGAACCCAATCATCTGACGATACATCATAGCATCAACCGTCTCTGATGAAGCATCACTCAATAGCTTTAGGTTTGATGCCATAGGTGTGGCGATAGCCTTGCAGTCCATCATCCCAAACCTCTTCAGGATCTCCACTGCATACTTCCCTTATCCAAGGAAGATTCCATCTATACTCTGCCACACCTCCATACCTAGAAATTAATGCATCATCCCCAAGTCCTTCATCTCATACTCAGCAACAAGATTTCTCTTCGTATCAGCAATCAGCCCATCTGTACCTGTCACAAATAGATCATCTACATATAGTAGAAGCATCACTGGGTTGTCATCCTCAACCTTGTAGTAAAGGTTGGAATCTGCTTTACTCTTGGTAAATCCTAGAGTCATCAATAATCTATCCATCCTGTCATACCATGTTGAACCTCAAGATATTCTGTAGTCACTCCCTCTGAAGCGAAGCATCGTACTCCCTCTGTCTTCTGTGCTCTATGCATTGAAAACATTCTGTACCGGAGTGACAAGTAGCTTCCTATGCTACTAGTATTCTATGTATCGATTTGGTGTATAGAATTTCATATTCAACCTTGTAGCAAAGGTTAAGGTCTTCATCAATCTCATCATGTATGTGTTATCCCATGGGTGTCTTCTGAACTCGTACAATGCCTTGTTTCATTTGTACACATGATTATGCATGTCATGTGACTTCACTTCCAGTGGCTGCAAATGTCTCTTCATAGTCTATGCCTTCTTTTCGTGAGAAGCCTCGTGCTACGAATCTTGCTTTGTATCCCATGATGTTTCCATCTACTGCATGATGGAGCTACAAACTTCTCTTCAGGTCTCGACACTGCACCCTGACATCATTCTTATTGAACTGGTCTTCCCTTTCTTCTTGGTGGCTGGAAGGTTCTGCATCAATGATGTCATTGCACTTGTCATATTATTCTTTGTCTTTAAACTATCGTCGCTTGTTCTTTGGAACAAGTCTTCATTCTTCTTTGCTTGCAGATGATTATGTATGCGGTCTTTCCTACAAGTCAAATGCATTTGTATGGTTAGAAACATTTCATAAGGAATAATTATACTGGCAAGTTCTTATGCATAAATATATGATCATGCAACTACTTTAGCCAATACAACATCCATCCATATCTCACTAAAACTTTCTAGATGCATTCCATCTCTACCAGGACAACATTGAGATTGTGCACTAATCCAATATGTCAGTAAAGAGGTTTCATTCTAGATAAGTAGCAATGGAGAGTTGTATAGCACCATGAGCTACTTACCCATCATATGCATATTAGTAGTATACTGTCATTAATGCAAACATTCTATCATGCATAATACATTAACTGAATATAAACAAATGCATAACAAAATAATATCATGAAATGACAATTGAATACTTATCTTTATTTGATTTGTGGGTATACTCCTTCTTGAGCCTTCAGCTTCATCGTCTTCTTCATTCATGATAGCATCATTTCTTATCCAAATGCTAAGAAGGATAAGAGGTGCTTCAAGAGTTGATTCCTTCGTATTCCTCATTGCTTGAGGGATCTTCTTTGTATGGTGAGATCTTGATCTTCAATTGCTCCCATCTTCTCTTCTCTTCTTATGAGTCGAGCTTCTTCTTCTTCCCAGAGTCTGCTGAAAGTAATTACTTCATTTTGGAAAACATTCTTCGAATGAATGAATCCCATGATCCTGGGAGACCATTCAAGGAGGCTATCATCACTTCTACATTCTTCACTTCTTCTTTTACCGCTTCAAGTTGTTCTTTGATTTGAGATACCCTTATCACTGCATGGTCTCTGCATTCTGGATCTTCACATTCTTCAACTGATTTCTTAAGGTCATATTCTGATCTATGTTCTTTCCTTCAAATAGATTGGCCAAAGAATCAAACATCATCGGTGTCTTTAGGGAAGACACTTGTGGTACAATTTTATCCATGACTGAATCAGCAATGATCTTCTTGGCCTTGACCACGTTCTTCTTGTGTAAGTCTTCTAACCTCATCTCCCTCTGAAACTGGAACCTCTATACTCATGTAGGTGTCCAATCCATTTTCTTCAAAGAGATCAAATAATTCTATGCTTGGAATTTGTCAACTTCACCAAGCTTATCATCAAGCTGATGTGATAGATTACTTTGAAATGAGAACCACAAATGAAAATAGCAAAGGATTAGATCTTACCGATTTGAGGTGTCTGTTCTAGTTCCGGAGCTGGCTGATCTAGGGTTTGTCACATAAACCCTAATTTTCAAAACATGGAATATTTTAGATCTGATTGGATAGACAGATAGATATCTTCAAATGGAGTTGTCCAATGTACTCCTTTTCTTAAAACAATGGAGGGAAGCTCCCGGAACAGGAAGCCCTAATTTTCCAATTTCTTCTGTAGAAATTCCTGTTACTGTTTCTGTGATATCTTCGAAATTTATGCTCCTCTATGTATGAAATTTCATAAGGTATCCTCGCATGTCCCTGATCCAACACTGTAGGTTTCATCAAAATTTGTTTCACCATTTTGGATTTATGATCCTTTTCCCAAGGTGACCTGTTACAGGACTGTTCAGAACAGCAAAGTTGTACGGAATTCCACATGTCACTGGTGCATCTTCTAAGTATTCTCTTTGAACCAACAAACATAGAGTCTATGCCCTTTCTGGAAAATATTCATGAATTCCATTTGGACCTCTGTAGCCCAAGATATTGCAATTCTCCCCAGGTATCCTGTTTAGGGATGAATTCTGGAAGAGGCTGGAACCCTAACTTACAGGGATCATATCTCCCACAATATACAGAATATAAGGCTGATTTTTGTCTACAGTGTTCATCAGGATTTTATCTTTGGTACCTACATTTTTCAGCTTCTGAGACTTCACCAATATCAGAATATAACGACTGTACCAAAAATTATCAATTTTAGTATTTAGGGTTTTTCCAGCTCAGGGGTCAAACTAGGGTTTGACTTTATCGGAGATTCACCCAACCAAATTTATTGATCCAGGTCTCTAAAAATTAGTTTTGATTAGGATAAAAATCCTATGCTGGTCTCACTCAAAAATTCCTCTTCTGTAGAAAGCCCTAATTTCTGCATCGAAAACAGAAAATGCTCGGAATCAAATTCCACTTCGACAGAAAGATGCGCCCTTCAATGGAGACTTATCCTAGCATAATTTTGCGGATAGATTGTGGAGAGAGACCCAAAAAGTGAGAAGCTATAGCTTCTGTAGCTGCACAATGTCTTCTTCTTAGGTTAGCTCTGATACCATGTTAGTTTTTCATCATATAAGCTAGCATTATGATCTTAGGATCTTTTCACTGAGAGAATAACTAGCACAACAATAAAACATAAGCACATCACAAGAGACAAGAGACACAAAGAGTTTTACTCAGGGAAACCATAAAGGAGAAAACCCCGCAACTTCCTCTGAGATATAATTAGCACAAAATGGTAAAACCAGAAAACAGTAAGATGATCTCCCGACAGCAGCAGTCTCTCTCTCTCATATTGAGAGAGATTCTCCTCTCTCACTCATGCGCCCCAATGAGTGAGTGTAAGTGTTGCAAGTGATAAATAGAGAGGCTCTCACTCTCTATTTATATTCTTTCATTCACTTGAAGTGCACTCCAACATGTTGGCCTCACTTAGCAATTACTTACTAGATCCGACATCTCTAGGAGTGTCTAATAACCCTAGTGCCCCACCACTTGTGGGGACTTTGCCTCCTCTGACCAATAGGAGGGTAACACAATGGTGGGGACTATTTCCCCGACTTACAATGACTCACATAGGGTCAAATTCACTAGGATAGTCTAATAACCCAAGGGCCCCACAACTGTGGGGACTTTAACCCTTTACCAAGAGGAGGGTTACCCACAATGACTTGACATGAGTTTCTCATTATAGAAACTTCCCGATTGGAACATCGAGGAATGACATGACTTAAATACATCCCAGAATAAAAATCAAGTTACAATAGATAAGAAATACAAGTGAATACATTCTGAATTTACAATTACATCAACATCAGTCCTTTCCCACGTGCCCACTCCACCAGCAGACTCTTCCTCTTCACATCGCTTGGACAGAGGGGAAACATTCCATTCTTTCCACTCTTCCACTCACGGTTTTCATCTTTTTCATATCACACAGGCATTCAGAGGGTCTACTCTCGACCTTTGGTTGATTGTGGTCTGTGCAAGATTTTCCCTTCACGTAGGGAGTATTGTTTTACCTCATGCACAGGTTGGGGGAGTGTTCTCCTATGGCGAGCCTGAAGGGCATCCTGAGAGGCACGATTTCGGATGTGTAAGTTTTCCCTTGCCGATTTGTGCTTTGTGTATGTGTTTTCCCCTGTCAATGCTGGGAGTTTGGCTTCTCTCCCATTTGTAGACTGTGTAATGCTACCATTGTTTCATTGTGAGATTGGGGTTATTTTTCTTCCCCTGGTTTCAAGTTGTTGTGTGTGCAACCATCTTTTGGGTTGCTGTCGAGTTGTTTTTGGCCACGATAGGGCCATGAACAACTCTAAATCTCCTTGTTTGGCTTGATCTGTGTTCACCATCTTTGGGTTGTCACCCTGTTTCCTTTGGTTTTCTTCACAGAGTTGTGAATTGATTGTTTTACTGCATGTGTGCAGTGGTCGGTCTTCGAACTGTGTGGAGTGGTATTGAAGGCTGGGTATGCTTGAGAAACCTAGTTTTGGGAGCCACATAGAGAGAGTTAGATGGACGACTTTCTTCTCCACAACTCTAGAAGAGAACTGGCAAGGAAAGTCAAGGCCTGAGGGACTGTGAAGCATAGAGAAGGGATTGATTCCTGGTGTCGAGTGGGTGTGGGTGTCTTAGAATTAAAGATAGCTTTGATGTAGGTGCCCTTAGCTTTTTCATGAGCATACCAGTTTAGCATTCAGCCTTTCCTAGCTCCTTAACGGCCTAATAAACCCAACTGTGTTGACTTGGCTGTATTGTGTATCCTTGGCTATGTGTAATCCTACTTAGTCCCTTATTTGTTGGGGAATCACACCTAGCTCGGGGGTGGCAGTGTTGCTGAGAGATTGATGAGCATGCAGGCCTATGGTTGGGTGGAATGCTGCAGTGACGTAGCTGGTTGTGGGACAAGTTCTTACAAGATGAGTATTCTTGACCATTTCGTCTCTCAGAGTTATATTTATTATTAATGAATAATGATGAACATGTTGTTGCTCGAATGTATGTTTGCTTCCACTGTATGTTGAGTAATTATGAAACCTTGCATGTTTTTTGTTTTAAGCATTTTATTTTAGCATTATATGCATGTTCTTATTCATGGGGCTAGTTTCCCAGAGGTTTTTGATGGTTCCGTAGCGTCCTATTCACCGGTCATCGGGTTGGGGACGTTACAGTTTATATAACTTGGGAGGGAAGGTATAATAGGGTAATGATATACCATTTTAAGTTAATGAACCATTTCACTAGTAGGATCCCACTAAACCTACCTTTCTACCTACACAAGAGCCTGACCAAACTTTCCCATCAGGTTGAAGCCTAGCCCACCAAGATTGCAGGTAGGCTATCCCATTATGGTGTGATCAAGCTAATTTTCCGTGAATTGTTGCAGAGAAGGAACATAGCCTGGACCTACTTCCTATTTTGGAATGAGTTTGAGATATAATTGTAGCCAGAAGACAAAAGGAAGTCTTGTTCAAAGAAGTCCTCCACTCCCAGGAGTGGTAAGAGGAAGAGGATGGCCATCTCTCTAATTATAGTTGATCAGGCCTCTCTAGCTCCCAAGACCAAGAAGGAAAAGAGAAACCTAGATTTCAGTGAAAAGTTAGAAGAGGTTCGAGCACCAGAAAGAAATATACTCAACCTACCCTACTCTGATTCTGAGGATGAAGAGGATCATGAAACTAACCTAGAAGATCAGTTTCAAATAGGGCAAAAGGATTATCCATTACCTACCCCAAAGGGGGACTAGGGTGAACTAGTGGTAGAAGCTTCATCCAACAAACCTGGATCCCAAAAAATTAATCAGCTACTGAGGCAGGTGTATGAGCTAAAAGTCTTGGGTAGAGAGATCAAAAGAACCAATGAGAGGTTAACCAGGAGGAATGTTGAATCATATCACTCTCTCCAGGAGATAAAAAGAAACAATACAAAGCCAGAGGAAGGTAATATTAGGTTAAGGAAAGAGAAAGTAAGGCTCTGCAAGAAAATCACGTTGTCCAAGTTGCAAACAAGGGATTATAGCCCTCAGCCTCAATCTCACCAGAAGCTGGAAACCCTAGCAGAATTGGTAGTGAGTCTTTTTGGCCTAGAAGTAGCCTATGATACTGCTGCCAACCCAAACCCTAGGCAGGTTGCAGACACATCAACGAGACAACAATAAAACCTTAAAACAACCGGGTAAAGTGTGTGGATAGTTTTGATTAAAATTTTAAAACAGAGATTTCGGTGGCTTAGGAAAACACCGCAGCTCTTCATTAACCATCGAAAACAAAGCTTTCGGTAGCTTACAGGCCTAGAATTTTGCTTTCCTAGCCACCGAAAGCGCATAATAGTGCAAAAAGGCATAGTTTCACACATAATTGACTTTTGTTGATCCAAACACCTCATGGATGATTTTTAAGGTTGAAAATTAATTAAAGGCTCTAGTACCTTGAGTCTGTTTCAGTTTTGAAGGTGCCAGCGAGGTGAAGTAGGTCACAAACCCTACCTACTTTAACAAAGTGTGACGCGTCTTCCAAATGGCAAGTTCTAGTTCTACTTCAGTATCCACTACAACTATTAAAGAGTTCGAGGAGTAGAAAGGTTTAGATTTAGGTAGATTGGCAATTGAGATAGGTTTTTTTACCTAATTTTTGCAAAATAGTTATAATTATTTGTTTTTAGTAAATTCGATCCAATTTTTCAGGATCTGAAATAAATTTTGTAAAGGATAAAAAGCCTGTGACTAATGTGGAAGCAAGGGTTTGAATTCAGATATTTTTAGACACATATTGTATTCAAGCTTCTCATGTGCTTTGTCACTTAATACAAGCTCTTTTGCCATTATATGTCCCGCTTTCATCTTCTTTCTATTATGCACTTATGCTTGAATGTTTCATTCATGTTTATTTAATGAAAGATAGCTGTCATCCTATCTCTGTGTGAGTTATTGGAATTACAAGTATCTTTCCTTGTTATGATCATCCATTTACATGTGAGTGCTTTATGTGTGAATCTACCAGCATAGTGAGTTCTTCATCTATTCACGTTTATTACAAACCCTCTAAACATTGATAGTTAGAAGCCTTGTCTATTTGATTGAGTATTATGCATGTCTTGAGTGAGTGAGGTCTTATTGGTCATCTAACTTGATCCATTGAGAAAACCATTAAAAATATTGAAGTTACCAGGCATCCTCGAGCTGCAACCTACAGGAGTTTCCTGGAGAGCTAACACACGTTATTCAATATATTGTCTCATCATGCAAGAAGACTTTCAAGGACTCTATTCACTATGCATGGACATATGTTCCACAATATCTGAGGTATGTGATCTCCGTACTCTGTTAAATAAAGAAGTGAATTAAAGTTTAGGCTTGGATTGTTCAGAATCCATTTTTTTAAGAATGTCACTGTAATACCATTTCATGTGGATGGTCACACAACTAATATAAGACTTACACTTGTCTAAGATTGTTTGATTTTTCTAAATGCAACTCTATATATAGTGACACACCATTCAATTTCATTACTGCAGTACCACTTATCGTCACCTTAAATTTTAATGAACCTGTCACCTTTTCTGATGAAGGTTCAATGCCATATTTTATAGGGGAAACTTGATCATGCTTACGAACAGACAACTGCTTAGCTAATTTACCTTGGTTAAACTTCTCTGAGCCAGACTGCCCATGATCTTTCTTAAGGCCTCTGCTATTTTCTTTGTTGGGGTCACACAAGATTTATTCACCCTAATTCCCTTTGACTTGTATTCATATAGCTCAGCCTCACCCTTTTATGCAACATAAGCCTTGATAGGAGGTGTGCTGATTGAATTGAATTTCCTTGTAGCTAAATTTGAAACATATTTCTTCTTTGGAGAAGACATCACTGGTGCAGTCATGTTCTATAGCTTTTGTTCTTCCAGTTTTGGATCATCCAATGATTCAGTAAACATTTTACCATGTGCACTCCTCTCATCCTTATATCCAATATTCCATTTATCCATATGCTTAGAGGACATTGAGTCTTCAAACCATGGATCCATCTGCTTCTCCTCTACCCATTTAGTAGGTTTTGAAGAAAACCTTATAAAGGATTGATATGAATCTGAAGACACCATAGGTTTCTTACTAACTCCTGTTTTGGTTTCTTCTTTCTGGATCAATGTGTCTACTTTGACACACTCCTCAATTCCATTAACTGACTTCTTGTCAGTATCAAAACATTTAGCATAAGATTTTTCATCTACAGAAATCTTGTATGCATCATCCTGTCTAGTCACACCAGTTGCCATTGGCTCCATTAAAGCAGTTGTAGCCTCTGCAACATATTTAGACATAGCTTTCGGAACATATCACCCTTCAATTTTTTTTTACAGTTTGGAACCTGAATGCTCTCTTCAGTGTTTCCATGTTTAAAAGATTCAAAATTGTTGAGAATGTTATCTGTCACTGATTTTCTACGATCTAGGAACTCACGATATTTATCAGCCTTTGGTGGCAAACACATTCAAAATTAGTTTGTGTGTGAGGTCTTGTTGGTTATCAAATCCTTATATAATATCAAACAAATTTCCAAATCCTTGGATACTATTATCTGTGTGCATCATTGAGCAAGTTCCAATCTACATAATAATGGTTGAAAAATATACAGAAAAATTAGTAACTTAGATAGAGTCAAGGGGAATGAACAGACTCAAGGAAGGATCCACACCCTTTGAATTAAACAACATATCAAATCTTGGAGTATATCTCCAACACTGCTTTCTTTGTGCATTTGATAGGGCTTATGTGGTTTGAGCATCCTTTGTTCTCTTAGAATTGATAGCTTATACATCCTACAAGGACCATGAGTGCCCATTTGCATGTCATAAGGCTATTGGGTTACTTTTAAAAACATCCCTTGGTCTTGAGGATGGGTCATTTGATGTTTCCAAGGTAATTTTCATCGATAGAAGCATTGTATGTTGGTTGTGAGCATGGTTACACTGTATTTCTTGCTAAAGTTTGTACCAAAGGTCTCCCACAAGGCATTGAACTACACACTAATGAAATTATTGTGGATATTTATATTGATAAATATTCCAATTTTTGTGACAAGGTTAGAAAGCACACACTTCTCAGGATTTTTCTCAAGGCCATCGTAATTCTTGGGTTATGGAATTCTAGAGGCCACACAACATAATTTTTCAAGTACCCTAATCCCAACAAAAGGATTTTATTTTTTGTTTTCATTTCAATAAGAGTTGTTGTCCTTCTATTTGAGAAAATATATCAGAGTTTCCTGTCGTGAACAATTGAGGTAAAAAAATTTGTATTATGTATGTTCTAGTGCATAAACAGTGGAGATTATCAATGATTTAGGCCTTAGGTTGGAAGGATAGTGAGTTATGTTAATGTCCACACAGTTTGGATGGAAGTTAAGCTGCTAGAAAAAAATTAACCCAAGTAGAGTGGAGATTTCAACAATGCATATACTGAATGAAAACTAAGTATGATTCCCCTTTGGTCTATAAAGTAAGAGATATCTATGTTGATTTTCCTCTCATTTCACTGCTTCTTGGAGATGGTCATTTTATGATTTTGCTTGGTCTGTCTTAGCATGAGGAGTTTTTGCAGCTCAAGAATTCCAGAATATAAATTTTTTTTCTTGAAATTTACATTTCTTTTTAATGCTCAATATCTAGTTAGATATTTTCATGAAATTTTGGAGTTTTTGTTGTGTGCTTGAGTCTGAGTAATTGTTCAAGGATTTCTGTATCAAGTATCAACTATTATTATTTCAACCGACCTAGTAACTATTAATTCTTGCACATGATCTAGGAACTAAGAATCAATCTCATGAAAGAATAATCAACAAATACTCATGAATTGGTGTTAATCAGAACCAGAATGGTTTCCTCTCTGTATATTCAATAAACAATGAATAGTTACAATAACAATGTCAAGAAATAGCTTAACTCCATGAAGAATTCGAATACCTAAGGAGACAATTCGAATTCAGTGAGTGAGTCTGGATTAACTAACTCTTAGCCATTCAATCACACTCACTTAACCACTTGACCAAAACCCTAATTGACTCACCAAACCCCAACTGAAGTCGGAGTGCAAGAAATGAATGAATCTCAACTGAAGGAGATCAAACACATGTCATAGCAAGCCAACCATCAAGTGCTAGTGCTCCATGACTTCAATGAACCCTCATGAGGTTAACTGAAGCTGAACTGACCATCAGAAGTTGGTGGAGGCACCCTGTTGACTCCAGATCATTAAATAATAATAAATAATCATTAAATAATATATTTAATAAGAGAAGGTGCCTTAACTAACTGGTTGAACTGATTGTAACCACCAGTTAGTAATTTGGTGCATTAATATCACTTAAATCACCCCCAGAGTGCTCCAGTTAGCCTCCTTGACTGTAGGAGAAGGATGAGTTAGTCTCCTTGACTATAGATAGGCATGGGTGTGACTGAATGATGGAAATTAATGCTCCACTGATGTCAATTAATGTCAATTATACTTAGGATAGTGGTTTAACTAGGCCAATTTTTCCAAAAGAGTGTGTATGATGGTAAATGTCTCCAACACCCCCCCTTAAGCTATACTCAGGAAGAGTTAGAAAATGTAGATGCATAAAAATTCTAGGGCCCCAGCAACAAAGGCCATAGGTCACCCTGTACAATAAAGTATCTTCTTAATATAACCAAGGAAATGGGGAAAACCTCTTGGGAAAAATACCCCCCCTCAAACCAAGCAGTAAATCAAGAATTGGTTCTTCTATGCAGCAGTATCTTGAGACTTTGCATGTGAACCTATGAATCCAAACTAAATGAATATGTCTGGAGGAATCTTCCACTTCGGAAGAAGAACAATGCACTCAACTGAATCAGAAATATAAACAGCTGCACGGTGAAAACTGGACCCATGCAGAGAAGCAGAAATCATCTGAAGAGAGAGCAAAGGTTCTTGAGGATTCGAACCATGTGTGGAACACTCAAGAAACTGATATGTTTCATCCTTGAACAGAAAACCATGAGTGGTAAAATAAGCCCCAAATCTTATGAGCAAGTGTCCAAGCGGATGCAGAATGTCTTCCTCTTTATTAGTTCTGTGAGGAGATGAGCATGTGACCAAAGGTAGAGAAGCCCTGGGAGTCTGGAGAGCGAATGCTTGAGATACATAATATGATATAGCTTCATAAATAGCTAATTATTCACAAAATAAAATATCATCAACCTCATAAGAGTAAACTAACACCAAATCCCCAACAACAAAATTGAAGAAGAACTGCGGTACTTGATTTTTCACACCGGAATTGGTGAGAGCAGCTACAAGCATGAATGAAAACTCTTGGATTTTAAAATATGAACAAAATAATATCAGATAAGAATGTAAATCATATCTAAATAAGTTCACAACAGATCCAAAACTATGAAATGAAATCAAATCCCCAGTAGCAGTTTTGTAGGAGACTTGCGGTACTTGTTTCTTCACACCGTAGATGAGAACAGCTACAAGCAGTACTGAAGGTTTATGAACCTGAAATTTTGAACCAATAAATATCAGATCAGATCCAAATAATATCATATCAGATCCAATAAGGTTCATATCAGATCCAAAATTATGGTCAACTAAGATGGTGGATGCACAGTTGTCTTTTTCTTCAAAATTCTGAATTTTGGTGTATGCAATCCTGCAGGATTGTGCTGGAAGATCTAGATCATGGGGAGCGAATGTGTCACTCTTATAATCTGATATTTCTTCCAAAATATCCAATTTTTTACATATTTTTACACTAGCAGCAACATTAGAGGAAGAAAAATCAAATTTCTCTTCACTTTCGGAAGCAATTACTGGTAAATTTTGCATAGAATTCAAAGGAAAATCACCGGTGAATGTTTGCATGGAAGTGGAGCAATATTTTTCTTCAATATCAGAGATTCAAATTTCTTCTTTTGTTTCAGAAATATGAGGATATCAGATATCAGAGATATCATGAGCTTCTGGAGCATCAGGAGAAGGAGTCACTGCATGGAGACTTTCTTCAATTCAAATCAACTATGTAGAAGGTTCTGCTTCTTCTTCATCTTGAACAACTTCATCAGAGAGAGTAGAGGCTGATTATTTTGAGTGAAGAACTCTTGTGGTGTTGGATATGATATCCAAAGTACTATTATGATCCTCATTGTGCTTGCCAAAGGTTCTGTCCAATTTTGTCCAGACTTCCTTTGGGTATTCAGCAGAACCAATAATAAGGTAGTACAAGCTAGGAGAAAGGGCCAGACATATTGCTCCAAAAGCTCTATCACCGTCATTTAGCCAGTAATTCTCATTCTCATAAGACTCTTTTCCAATTCCAATAGACACCTCATAGAGACCTCGTCTCTTCAGAGATGCAATCATCTTCAACTTCCATTCCAAATAGCTTGTGAATGGGGTGAGAAGAGGGATTGATGAGTCCATTTGAAGTTGTACTTGTTAATACCTGCAAATAAAAACAAAAGGGGCACCGTAAGGTTGGACAGCTTGCACATTTTAGGCTTTCATCACACCCAGCATAGTCAATCAAGCAAGCTTGATCAACAAGTTCTTTACTTGGGGTATTAAGTGTTGAAATATTGTAACTTCGAAGAATATTCTATATGTATTTCTTTGTGGTCCCCGATGGTCCTACCAGGAGAACCACTTTTATTACTTTGTACCCTAATGCTCCGAATCGAAAGAACTAATAAGAGTCATGAGACAGTCCCCTCTAATTGTAAAGGTGGGTCATTAGCACCCCAGTGTGGTTACTTGAGCCTACATGTGTAACTCGAGCCTACATGACAGATGAGTTAACTTAAGTGAACAGATGAATATAAATAGAGGTGTAGTGCTCCTCATTTGTAACACGCACTCTCACTTGAGTAGCGCACTTGTGGAGGAGAGAAGTAGCTGGAGAAGGAGGAGGATCAGGTTTTTGATCTCCTTGTTGGTTTTACCTTTTTACATTTTTGGGGCATCTATATTGAGGAAGCTTTTGCTGGGATTTTCCCTTTAGGTTTTTCCAAGGATAAATATGTGTTGTTCTTGTGATACTGTTTCTTTCAATGATCCTGTTTATATGCTTTTGTTATGAAAAATGAAATGATATACTGATGTCTTAGCTAAGCATATGAAAATTCAACATGGTATCAGAGCTAACCTGAATAGGACAGCTTTCACAAGCTATAGAAGCTAGGGATTCTTAATTTTTGGTTCTCTCTCCAAAATTAATCAGCAAAATAAGGCTAGGATGACTCTCCATTGAAGGGTGCATCCTTCTGTCGAACCAGAATTCGATTCCGAGCATTTTTAGTTTTCGGTGCGGGAAATTAGGGCTTCTTACTGAAGAGGAGTTTTTGAGTGAGCCTGGCATAGGATTTCTCTCCTCATCAAAATCTAATTTTAGAGACTTGTATCAAGATTTTTGGTTGGGTGAAACTCCGGGAAAGTCAAACCCTAGTTTGACCCCGAGCTAGAAAAACCCTAAATACTAAAACGGCTACGTTTTGGTACATTTGCTATATACCAAGATTGGCGAAGGACCAGGAGCTAAAAATTGCAGATTCCAAAGATAAAATCTTTAAGTACATTGTGTCCAAAATTCATCCTCATATTTTCTATAGTCTGGGAGATATGATCCGTCAAAGTTAGGGTTCCAGCCTCCTCCAGAATTCATCCCTAAACAAGACACCTAGGGAAAATTGGTATAGCATGGGATAAAGAGGTCCAAATTAAATTCCTGAAGATTTTCTAGAAAGAGAATGGACTTTAATTTCTGTGGTCCTAATTTCAGAGCCAAAATATGAAACAGTGACACGTGGTAGGCTATACAACTTTGTTGTTCTAAACAGTCCTGAAACAGGTCACCTTGGAAAGATGATCATAAATCCCAATTGGTGAAACCCATTCTAATTAAACCTATGGTGTTGGATTAAGGACATGTGAGGTTATATTAGTGAGAAATTCCATACATAGAGGAGCTATAATTTTTGAGATATAACAGAAACAGTGACAGGAGTTTCTGCAAAAGAAATTGGAAAACTAGGGCTTCCTATTCCGAGAGCTTTCCTCCACTATTTTCAGAAAAGGAGTACATTGGACAGCTCCATTTGAAGAGATGTATCTTTCTATCCAATCAGATCTAAAATATTCCAAGTTTTTAAAATTAGCGTTTCTCTGACAAACCCTAGATCAGCCAGCTCCGAAAGCGGGACGAACACCTCAAATCAGTAAGAACTAATCTTTTGCTATTTGAATTTGAGGTTCTCATTTCAAAGTGATATATCACATCAGATTGTTGATAAGATTGGTGAAGTTGAAAAATTCCAAGCATGGAAGTATTTGATCTCTCTGAAGAAAATGAATTGGACACCTACATGAGTAGAGAGGCCCCAGTTCCATACGGAGATGAGGCTCAAAGCCTTACACAAGAAGAACTTGATCAAGGCCAAGAAGATCATTATTGATTCAATCACATATCAACTTGTACCACAAGTGTTGTCCCTAAAGACACCGAATATGTTTGATTCATTGATCAAGCTATTTGAAGATAAGAACATAAATTAGAAGATGGATTTAAGAAAACAGTTGAAGAATGTGAAGATCCAGAATGCAGAACATCTTGAAATAGTAGAAGAAGAAGCGAAGAATGCAAAAGTGGTGATAGCTACCTTGAATGGTCTCCCAGGATCATGGGATTCATTCATGCGAAGAATGTATGCCAGAAGGAAGTGATTACTTTCAGTTGACTTCGGGAAGAAGAAGAAGCTTAACTCATAAGAAGAGAAGAAGAAGATGGGAGCAATTGAAGATCAAGCTCTCACCATTCAAAGAAGATCCCTCAAGTGGTGAGGAATGTGAAGAACTCAATTCTTGAAGAACTTCTTATCCATATTATCATTTAAATAAGAAATGATGATGTCATGAATGAAGAAGATGATGAAGCAGAATGATCAAGATGGATTTTACCCACGAAACAAATAAAATATAAGTATTCAATTGTCACTTCCTGATATTGTTTTGTTATACATTTGATTATATTCAGTTGATGTGTTATGCATGATAGATTGTTTGCATTAATTACTATATACTACTAATATGCATGTGATGGGTAAGTAGCTCATGGTGCTCTCCATTGCTACTTATCTAGAATGAAGCCGCCTTGATGACATATTGGATTAGTGCACAATCTCAATAATGTCATGATAGAGATGGAAGGCATCTAGAAAGTTTATGTGAGATATGGATGAATGTTTTATTGGCTAAACAGTTGCATGATGCATAATAATTTGTCGTTATGCATATGTTTCATGAAATAGTTCTAACCATGCAACTGGTGCATTTGAATTGTAGGAAAGGTCCTGTACAACCTCCTACAAGAAGAATGAGACTTGTTATGAAGAACAAGTGATGACAATTCAAGATTCACTGCAATAAAATCTAAAGCTCCCAGGGTCAGAGACACCATGACAGAAGAAAGAGATTCAAAGAGCGGTAGATCCACCTCGAAGGATGAAGACCACCATGGGTACGAGAGATAACTCAAGATGAAGAAAAGAATGATATGAAAGAAGCTATGATCAAAGAATAACAGTTGATCATGGGGAATGATGTATACGATATAATTTCAAGACATAAAGGGAAGTACATAGTATCCTCCATATGGATCCACAAGAACAAGTGTACAAAGCAAGGTTCGTGATTTGCCTAAAAAAGAATAGACTATGGAATGACATACTCTATTGACCAGTATATATCAAGCATAGAACCACCTATATAGAATGAAGAGGGAAGATGATACTCCACTTTAGGGGGAGTGACTACAGAAGATATCTGAGTTCGACATGGTATGACATGATGGATATCTTCGTGATGGATTGAGACTTTACCAAGAGTAAAGTGGGTTCCAACCTTCAAGGTTGAATGCAGAAGACTAGGATATGTTGATGACCTGACAAGACGAACTCATGGAAGATGTTATGATGAAAGAATACTAGAATGATGTTTGAGATATAGTACTCAAACCAGAAAGCAAGAATGTGGTATCTTCCAAATGGATTTGCAAGATAAAATATGTTGATGATAGAAGTAAAGAATTCTCTGATCGAAAGATCAGAAATCAGAAAGAGGGAATTAATTCTGAAGAGACACTTACTCCAGGAAGTAAGGTACACTTCCTTTAGAAGTATAATGGTAGTTTCTTCCATGATGAAGTAAAGACAAGCCTTCCTTAAAGGAATGATTGAGGAAGAGTTTTACATCGAATAGTCACAAGGATTTGAAGTTGAAGACAGATGGACTCACATATGCAAGTTGAAGAAGGCCCTCTATGGCCTGAAGCAAGCTCCCAGATCTTGGTATGGAAGAATAGATAGTTTCCTGATGAGCATGGGCCTTGCCAAGAGTAAAGTGGATCCTAACCTTTACTACAAGGTTGTAGAAGATGAACCTATCATCTTGTTATTATATGTGGATGAATTATTCTTGACACGGAATGAGAAATAGATCATGGAAAGCAAGAAGAAACTAGAAAACGAATTTGAGATGAAAGACCTTGGGTTAATGCATTATTTCATAGGTGTGGAAGTATGGCAAAGTTCAGAAGGAATATTTCTCAACCAGGGAAAGTATGTGGTAGAGATATTGAAGAGATTCAATATGTTGGAATGCAAAGCCATGGCCACACCCATGGACTCCAACCCGAAGCTATTAGCTGATGACTCATCCGAGTTAGTGGATGTGACTCACTACAGACAGATCATTGGGTCATTGATGTACTTGAAAAATACCAGACCAGACATTTGTTTTTCTATGAACACCTTAAGTCAATATCTTGCTCAACCAAGATGGGTTCACCTAGTAGCTGCAAAACATGTGATGAGATATCTGAAAGGGACTATAGAATTTGGTCTATACTATGATGGTAGCCATGACTATAGATTGTATGGCTACACAGATGCAGATTCGACTGGAAGTATCTCAGACAGGAAAAGCACATCAGGTAGATGCTTTTGTTTGAGGTCTGCTATGAGTTCATGGTTTAGCAGGAAACAGTCTAGTGTTTCTCTTAGCATGGTTGAAGCAAAATACATAGCAGATTGCTCTACTAAGTTGTGAATCCACATGGCTTCAGAAGCTGATATCAGGTCTCTTTGAACTGAAGATGGATACTACAATGATTCTATGTGATAACCATAGTTGTGATGACAAAGAACCCTGTGTTTCGACGTAACACATAGAAATCCAGTATTTCTACATACAAGATAAGATGCAGATGATGATACTGTAGATGCAGATGATGGTGATTCAGTATTTCTATACTGAATATAGAGACGATGATGATATTTTAGTATTCCCATATTGAAGATATAAATGATGATGATTTCAGTATTCCCATACTGAAGATATAAATAATGACGATTTCAGTATTCCCACACTAAAGATATAGACGATATTTCA
The DNA here is from genome assembly GCA_001517045.1 of Pseudotsuga menziesii. Classification (NCBI taxonomy): domain Eukaryota; kingdom Viridiplantae; phylum Streptophyta; class Pinopsida; order Pinales; family Pinaceae; genus Pseudotsuga; species Pseudotsuga menziesii. The sequence continues at coordinate 132,779 of LPNX011078788.1, forward strand.
GTATTTACTTACTGTAGATGCATATGATGGTGATTTCGTATTTCTATACTGAATATAGAGATGATGATGCTTTTAGTATTTCTATTCTAAAGATATAGATGATGATGCTTTCAGTATTCACATACTGAAGATGTAGATGATGATGGTTTGGATGATGATGTACTGACGAAGCCTCTTCCTCGAGTAGAGTTCGAACACTTTCGAGACAAGCTTGGTGTTGTTTGGAAATACCTTCCTCGAAAGGGGGAGTAGTGATGTTGCAGTGGGATTGTATCATCCCTGGGCATTTGCCCTAAATTTATCTAGAGACCTTGGTCCTCAAGAATGAAGAGGGATTGTATCATACCAGGACATCTTTCCACAATAGATCCGGTGACCTCGGTCCTCAAGAATGTGGTAGGTTGTATCATCCCTGGGAACTTTCCCTAAAGTGATTCGGAGACCTTGGTATTCAAGAATGAAGAGGGATTGTATCATCCTGGGACATCTGTCCATAATAGATTCAGTGACCTCGTTCCTTAAGAATGTGGTAGGATTGCATCATCCTTGGAGATAGTCCTAAAGTGATATTGTCCTAAAGTGATAGGGACTGATTCTCCCATAATCAATCCGGTGGCTTCGGTCCTCGAGAATGTGGTAGGATTGGATCATCCTTGGACATAGTACTAAAGTGATAGGGACTGATTCTCCTGTAATCAATCTAGTGGCTTTGGTCCTCGAGAATGTAGTAGGATTGCATCATCCTTGGACATAGTCCTAAAGTGATAGGGACTGATTCTCCCATAATCAATCCGGTGGCTTCGGTCCTCGAGAATGTGGTAGGATTGCATCGTCCTTGCACTTAGTCCTAAAGTGATAGGGATTTATTCTCCCATAATCAATCCGGTAACTTTGTTTGTTGAGAATGTGGTGGGATTGTATCATCCCTGGACTTTAAGTCCAAAATTGATCCAAAGACTTTTTGTCTTTGAGTTGTGGATTGCAAGTTGTAGCTGATGATGATGATGACGTACTGATCGAAAGATCAGATGTTGCTGATGATGATGATGTTCTCTGATCGAAAGATCAGAAGTTGCTGATGATGATGATGTTCTCTGATTAAAAGATCAGAATATGATGATGATGCTGTTACTAATGATGATGTTGTTCTCTGATCGAAAGATCAGAATATGATGATGATGATGTTTCTTTGATCGGAAGATTAGAAGTTGCTGCTGATGATGATGTTCTCTGATTGAAAGATTAGAATATAATGATGATGTTGTTGCTGATGATGATGATGTTCTCTGATCGAAAGATCATAATATGATGATGATGATGTTTTCTGATCGGAAGATCAGAAGTTGCTTATGATTATGATGTTGTTTTCTGATCGAAAGATCAGAATGTGATGATGATGATGATATTTCTGATCAAAAGATCAGAATGTGATGATGATGAGATCCTGATGATGATGATGCCGTATTATCAAATTATGATGATGATGACAGATCAAAATATGATGATGAGTTGATGATGTTCGGTTGATGATGTTTCTGATCGAAAGATCAGAGGCTGATGATAATGATGATTCTGATTGAAAGATGAGAGTATGATGATGATGATATTTTGATTCTGATATTTTGATGATGGTGATGTTGATGTTTTGATGATGTTTTCATGATGATGTTTCTGATCGAAAGATCAGAGTATGATGATGATGTTGTTGCTGATCGAAAGGCCAAAGTGCTGAAGAAGATGTTGCTGATCGAAAGGTCAAAGTGTTGAAGATGATGTTGCTAATCGAAAGGTCAAAGTGTTGAAGATGATGTTGCTGATCGAAAGGTCAAAGTGCTGAAGATGTTGCTGATCGAAAGGTCAAAGTGCTAAAGATGTTGCTGCTGATTGAAGAGTCAAGATGCTAAAGATGTTGGTGATCAAAGCAGTCAAAGTACTGATGATGCTGAAGACTAAATATTGAAGATGAAGACTACATGATGTTGAAAAGCTTCCAATGATTTATAGATGTATCACCCTGATGATGTTGATGATGTCCTCTATCTCTCTCCTATTATTGTTGTTGTTGATGTTGTTATAGAATACCCTTCTAGTTAAGGGGGAGTGTTGAAATATTGTAACTTCAAAGAATATTCTATATGTATTTATTTGCGGTCCTTGATGGTCCTACGGGAGAACCACTTGTATTACTTTGTACCCCAATGCTCCTAATCGAAAGAACTAATAAGAGTCATGAGGCAGTCCCCTCTAATTGTAAAGGTGGGTCATTAGCACCCTAGTGTGGTTACTTGAGCCTACATGTGTAACTCAAGCCTACATGATTAACTCGAGCCTACATGACAGATGAGTTAACTTAAGTGAACGGATGAATATAAATAGAGGTGTAGTGCTCCTCATTTGTAACACACACTCTCACTTGAGTAGCACACTTGTGGAGGAGAGAAGTAGTTGGAGAAGGAGGAGGATTAGGTTTTTGATCTCCTTGTTGGTTTTACCTTTTTACCTTTTTGGGGCATCTATATTGAGGAAGCTTTTGCTGGGTTTTTCCCTTTAGGGTTTTCCCAGGATTAATCTGTGTTGTTCTTGTGATACTGTTTCTTTCAGTGATCCTGTTTATATGATTTTGTTATGAAAAATGAAATGATATACTGATGTCTTAGCTAATCATATGAAAATTCAACATTAAGTGGTAAGCCTTGGCTTCTGTTGCAGTGCTGAAATTTTGAGCTATTGCTAAAATTTCATGGAGAAATCTGTCAAAAAGCTTGTTTTTGAGAGATGGAACTTTGTCCCGCCGTATGCTCTGATACCATATTAATTCTTGCACATGATCTAGGAACTAAGAATCAATCTCATGAAAGAATAATCAACAAATACTCATGAATTGGTGTTAATCGGAACCAGAATGGTTTCCTCTCTGTATATTCAATAAACAATGAATAGTTACAATAACAATGTCAAGAAATAGCTTAACTCCATGAATAATTCGAATACCTAAGGAGACAATTCGAATTCAGTGAGTGAGCCTGGCTTAACTGACTCTTAGCCATTCAATCACACTCAGTTAACCACTTGAACAAAACCCTAATTGACTCACCAAACCCTAACTGAAGTCAGAGTGCAATAAATGACTGAATCTCAATTGAAGGAGATCAAACACATGTCATAGCAAGCCAACCATCAAGTGCTAGTGCTCCATGACTTCAATGAACCCCGATGAGGTTAACTAAAGCTGAATTGACCATCATAAGTTGGTGGAGGCTCCCTGTTGACTCCAGATCATTAAATAATAATAAATAATCATTAAATAATATATTTAATGAGAGAAGGTTCCTTAACTAACTGGTTGAACCTATTGTAACCACCAGTTAGAAATTTGGTGCAGTAATATCACTCAGATCACCCCCGGAGTGCTCCAGTTAGCCTCCTTAACTGTAGGAGAAGGATAAGTTAGCCTCCTTGGCTGTAGGTAGGCATGGGTGTGATTGGATGATGGCAATTAATGCTCCACTGATGTCAATTAATGTCAATTATACTTAGGATAGTGGTTTAACTAGGCCAATTTTTCCAAAAGAGTGTGTATGATGGTAAATGTCTTCAACAGTAACTCCCAATGAGGTTGTTACCCATAAGTTCTTGGATCAATCGCTACTCCAGCTTCTACTTTTCTAATTTTAAATACTGAATTATAGATCTGAATATATTTATTTTCATTTCTATGCAGTCACCCCTCTCTGGGGTCCTCTTCAACCTTTTTTGTTGGCTTCTTTATCTTCTGTTTCTTCTTCACAACAGTTTTCTTCATCAAACTTTCTTATCCTTCCATTGTGCAATTTATTCTTCACAAACTTCTTCCATCCTCTGTTCAGAATCCCTTCACTCCTTAGGATTGACTTGTTTCTCTCCTTGATAGTGGGTTCCAATGTCACAACTATTTGTTGGGATCATCTGAGTTAACAAGAAGCCTCCAACCTCACTATACTTTCTCTGATAGAAATTGATGCAAAGAGACTAAGCCCCCTATGAATTGGACCAAAGTGCAAACATAGTGGAACAATGACAACTCAAATGCATATGTTTTTGCAAATTAATTTATCAAAGGCATCACTCATCATCATCTATATGCATTAATTATAATAGAGGTTATCACAGTAGAGATTAAATGCCAACTATAAAATCTATTATTCTTCTCTTAAATCATGTCGAAATCTCTCAAGCTAGTTGCTAAATTGTAGAGAAACAATAAAACACTCAAAGTTCTTTATAGAGGAAAATCCCCATTTACTGCCAAGTCTCATAGAGAACTTGTCTTGAGAATCCCCTCCCCCTTTCACAACAATTCCATGAAGCTTTATGTTCGTGGTGGAATGGTTAGATTAATTCGAAGTTTTAATTGCTTCTAAACTCTGTTACCATCTGTCATTTCCATCTAACACCTGACCCCCTTTACACAGACTAATGTGAATGCCATTGTGTACTTTATGACTGGTGGAGTGGCATTCCAGCAAAGCACAAAAAACTACTAAACAAACAACATCAACTATCCATGCATCCTTTATCCATATGCCATGGTGTTCTAATTGGCATGGTGAGAAAATATTGTGAAAGAGAAATCCATAGGTAATTGTAGAGGTTCATGTCACTTAAGTTACATGTTCTTTAATTTTCCATCACTTTGTCAAAAATTCTAATGTTAAAATGGGAAAAGAGGGCATTTACAACTTACACAAGGACTACTTAAATGCACACAGCAATGAAACTAAATATGTAAACATGTACTTTGCTGCGTTGCCTTCAAAACCCATATCTCAAATTTGCCACCACCACCTTCTACTGCACCCAAAGTGTCATCCAAGGTCCTCGCTGACACCATTTTGTCTAATTATTTCCTAGTTGCACAAAAATGCATGCCCAAGTTTCAATACTTGTTGAATTCAGATGATTCCACTTGTTTAGTGTTCTTCTAAGAGTATAGACCTTTCTATGTTTACAACATTTCATTTCTTGGGAAAAACATCTCTTTTGCACAAAAAGAAGGCAAATTTTCTTATTAAACAGAGAGTGAAAATCAAGCTTAGGTGGCTTCTTGAACTACATGATGAGACTAGGGTAATAAATATTTTTTTTAAATGAACCGCATAGGTGCTGTGAATCAACACTGCTCTACAAGACTATTATTGTTTCTTCTAAACCTGATATTGCTGCACCAATCCATTAGACAAGGATGTCCACTGTCTCCCTAACTTGTATGACTTATATAATGATGCTATGGGACTATCTATTCGAGGATAGTAGGATTCTTCAGAATTTACAACCTTACAAATAAAATTATAATATTGGCAGTTACAATTATCTCCAGAATTTTACACGCCAATCTATTTTCTTTCCATAAACATCCTTGTCAGTAATCAAACTACTTTGAATGAACAGCTCAATTTCGAGATCCCAATGCTACCTTAGTTGGAATCACACTTTTTTTACTAATCCTTTTTATAAGCATGAGCATTCTGCTTTCAAATCAATTGGTGCATCATAGAAATTCAATGTTTTCATCCATTTCATTTATGCATTCTCAATCTTTACCATGATCACATGATCTTCTAACATATATATGGCATACATTTTGCTGTCAGCTTTTAGATAAAGCTTATGCATTGTTCTGATGAATTTTTATGTTAACTATATGGTATTTGATAAGCTTGCTAATGATCACCATATTGACCTTTGAATTATGGTGGCCCTTCCCCTTTTATCTGTACTTCCATGGGGATTTTCAGGATGAAGTATCCAATCTCACACTCTATGATGAGGGTCTTTATCTAGGATGTTCTTATCAATATTTTGTTTTGATCCTTCTGTGTCAGTCTTTGAGTCAAATGGCTTGTAGGATACATGCATGTTGAGAAAATATAATCTCATAACAAACGATCAATATCTTCCCTAATATTTGAAAAATATTCCAGTCTTCCTTGAGCACATTTCAAACATAGTTCTAATCTAGTGCACATTTTGTTTGTTTGGCATGCACGATAATTGTAAATTAAGAATTTTTCCCTCATCTTTGGTGAATTCAAACATCTTTTGATTTAAAACTTCGTTTAGGATTAGAATGGTAATTCCATATTTTGACTCACTGAATGCAAAAGGTTTCACATTACTATTTTCAAATTTCATGCACCAGGGGTCAAATTTTAACTCATTAGGTTAGCATTGCAGGATATTGCTTTCTATTTTTTGTGTTTTTGCTCATTGCAAACATTCTGTTCTCTGGCCACTGATTGGAATCTGTGGCAGTCATATCCCACTTGTTGTTATCTATGGCATTCTTTTGTCATATATTTTATGTTCTAGAAACACAATTTGAAATATTTTGGAGATAATGACAAGAGCGTTGCAACACTTCTAACCATTAAAAAGTCTTGGTGACAATGGTGCAGATGACCTTACTTAACATTAAGATTGTGATTTTTCAAAGCATTAAAAAGACTCAGTGCCTATTTTATATATGGAAGTTGTGATATATCAAAGAATTTAAAGGAATTCGTGCCAATGGTATAAATGAAATGTTATTGTTGAACGTAACCTTTCCTTTATGATAGCTACTTCTTTTTAGTTTGCTTATATTAAATCTATCCTAGTTAGTAATCGTGTGCTTTTTTTGATCTTTGGTTTTTTTTGTTATCATGTTATGCTATGGTAAACTCAATTACCCTTGAGGCTTGAAATTTCAGCTTTGAGACTCCATTACCCTTGTTACTATAAAAGTTTTCATTACCGTTTTGGTTGGCAGTCCTAGTTGTCTACTAATTGAGGGCTGGAAATCACCTGTTTGGGAAAGTCATTCTGGCTATTCCCTTGGCTGCAAAATGTTGTCATCTTAATAGAAAATGTTTTTCTTGATAGGGTTTGTTAACTATTAGGGTAGGGCTTATGCTTGGAAACTACTTTATTCACCCCCTATTATAAATTTGTATGTACCATCTTTCGAAAATAATTATTTTTTAATTAGCCTTAGTATTTCCCTAGGAAAACACTGCACATTTTGCATCTAGGGTCAAACTGATATTCAACAAACAGTTCACAATTTGGGCATTGATATTCCTTGTACAATAGAAAGCAACACATATGGGATTGGATATTCTTCAGTTGGCCTCATAGGTGGTATCTATATGCTATATAAGATTATATGATCCTTTTATGTGTATTACAGACGTAAAATCCTGAAGAGTTGTGATTCACCATCATGTTGAGGTTAATACCTATTGTATTCTTGCATGGAAGATTGGGTTCATTCTTTAGACTTGTATCTGATTTTTTGTATGATAAGCTATAAAATAACACAAGTTAGTGGTTCAATATATTGAAAAAACAACAACATGAATGTTCATATTGTATTCCTTTCAAGGGCCAGGGATGTCTAAATAATCAAGGAAGTATTTTATTTTGAGAGTAATTTCACATTATTACATAAGTTCTGGAAAATTATGTTGAAAATTAGTAAATTTGAAAATTCTATTGAAAATTGTAACACGTATTTGTTTTTTGGGGAAAAATGTAACTTGATTTATATGCTTTTCCTTCGCAGATTGTTTGATGAAGAAGAAGACAAGGAAAATGTTGATCCTTCCTCAAGCAAGCTAGTTGAAAGATCTATATATATTAAGGGTGCTTTTGTAAAGGAATTTGTTGATGATGAAGCTAAAGATGAACATGAGGATATTCTAGTGAGGCGTGATGAAGATGATAACTCCGAGGAAGATGAAAACGAAGACTTAAAGGATTTAGTGGCAATTGCTGAGGAAGAGCGGCCAGTAGATCAATGGAGATGGGATGAACTTCATCGAAAATGGCTTGAAGATTAGGATTCTACTGAAACTGGTGATATTTTGCTAAGGCTGGGATGTGGTTGGAGACAAAAAGGGGCCAGGAAGCCAGCTCTTCTTAGTGAGGAAGATGATGTTCCTAATTCAGTGTTCATGGTCTGCTGATGCAAATCAAAGTCATAATGGAATTTTGTGTTTGGAAAGGGCCATGGTCCTGTATTTTTTTGAAGTTAGTATTTGGCCAAAAAATAAGACCGAATTTTAATAAATTGTGGATTGTGGGAGAAGTTAACTCCCGATGCACCAAAGACTCAACAGAGAATTTCACCGTCTTGCTTATAGCATGGTGATTGTCCATAGTTCATTTCTTCCATGTATCCTGGCTTCCTCTTCAGCATGCTGTCAAGTAACATAGATTGGTTGAAGGTAACATGTTTCCAAGAAGGAAATGCCAGGACTGAATTTACTAGGTTAAGTATACAAATTAATGATAAGTGAAATGTTCAAATATATTACCATATGTTTAGGTTTTATTTTAGCAATAACTAGAGATATAAGAACATGGATTTGTATCTATGTTGCTTCTTAATTTTCTCATCTTTTAAAATTTTTGTAGTTTTATAATTCATGTGTGCTTCTAGAGTTTTTAGGTCCTTTTTCATGCTCTTTTAAAATGGATTTTTTTACCATATTTTGGACTGTTATATAAATTTACAACATTGTTTACAAACAAGAGTGAGAAATATATTTATGAACTCTTTTCTTTTATTAATTATAATGTTCATATCATGGTATACTGGATGAGACACTAAGTTTTTGTTTGCATTTTGTGAAGAAACTTTCTAATCTGTAGGGTTGTTTCTGTGGTATTTCCAAAATCTTTATGTTTTTACATGCATTTTGTGCTAGCTATTTTGGGTCTTATTTTTCCTATTCATACTTATTTGTATGCTTTTATAACTCTTATTGATGGACAAATGTTTTATTTGTCATTCATCCACTAAAAAATCATATTTATCTAGTATACTGTATGTCCATTCAAAATTTACAGTGTGCCAGTATAAACATTAGAAAGTAGTGTAGCAAATACTTTTCCTAGAGTAGCTAAGGAATATGTTAGTTACTATAAATGCAACATCTAGGTTGATTTTCACCTTTCTCTCCTTGGAGGTCTCTTTGGAAAGAAAGTCTTATATTCTGAGGATATTTCTTATGTCTTTCACCCACTTTCTGATCATGTGCAATTTCAAGCTCTTATGGAGCCATTTTTGTCAAAGATACATATCAAAAGATCTCGCTGAATGTTTTGGGGCCATAAGTTGTAGTTTCATAATGTTTGATGTCTATTAAAGTAATTACCAATTATTTAAATACAATAATAATTTTTCCTCATTTTGTGTACTCTCTAGAAGAGAATTTTAAGAGCACTTGTATGTATATCAAGTAGCCTGCGGAATATAAGCAAAACAAGATATATCCTCTATAACAGGATTCACCGAGTGTCATGAATCAACTCTGATTGCTAGCTTGGTGAGAAGAGTTGACTCTTTTGTCAAAACTCGCTCCTTTTTGGTCAAGCTTGGTAGGATATTACCAAGTTTTGCTGAGTTTTCTAGGTTTCAGAGTTATTGAATTTTTCAGAGTACATGATCCCTGATTCTTGAGTTTATGATCCCTGAATTTTTATGAAGCCAGTTAATGCTGAGTTTTGTTGTGTCGCTGAGTTGACTCTCCATTTTGGATTTCCTATGGATTTCCTCAGCTGTTGTTGGGTCTGATTCTTGATTGGATAAGTAATTTTTTTTTGCAATTAGTACAGCCCAAAAATTTGCAAAGGAAGGCCTTGGATTCAAGTTCGAATTCCCAGGGATTCGAACTTGAACACAAAGCCTTGAAGTCTTGAATCCGTTGAGGATTATATATATAGAATGAGTCTTCCATATACTTGTCTCTGTGCAGTGGTTCTATGATTGACAAGTGCTTCTCCAATGAAACTGTAGAAGAGATTGTAGAATCTCTTATGGTACTCTTATACTCACTCTTTATCTTGTATTTACCATAGACATTATAATTATTTCCGATGTTAATGCAACCATGCCCCTTTATCAAACACGTAGCAACGAGCGATGTGTAGGGGATTGAATGGGTCAGCGGCACTATGAAAAAGCTCAAGGTAGCTTATCCAATTGGCTTGAATATGACCCGAAAAATCAGTAATTCCTTTCTTTCCCACCATCTATGATCTATTGTATTTTTAAATGTCAATCAATGATATGTTATGAAAACTAGTTTCTTTTACCATCTGATATATTATGGATATATGCTTAGGTCAGTCTTCTGGATTAGTTGACACCTAAGTAACTTGGTTCGTGTTTTTTTTCAAGTTCAAATTTGGTGACACTCAAAAGTTGTGTAAACTAAATCAAAGCAGAAATAACCCCAACTATGGAAGGCATACATTAGTTTGAACTTTTGACAATTATGACTTGATATGTTATGACAAGTGTCTTTGATCACATGTGATCATGTCTGTTGTGTAAGATATTTGTTTGTAATATCTTTACTTTAGTTTCTAGAAAATGTGTGTCCGAGTCTACTTTGCATCTAGTCTGTATTCTCAGACATTCTTTGGAGTTGAAGTGGTTCAAGTTTATTTACAATTATTTTGCATAAAAATGATTGTTATCACTAAAAACCCCTGTTTGGAAGTGTTGGATAGGTAGTTGTCTTGGATTGGAGATGCTAAACAATTGAATATCATGCCCACATGACTGTTGAGTCTTGCATGCTTAAACTCAATGTACTAAATTGTTGCATAGGTCCAATGGATAAGGCACTAATATTCCCGTCTACTCCTCCTTATTTCTTTTCTCATTTACTTTGATTATGTGAGGGTTTTATTACATAATCACCTTGTGTTTTCCTATTAGAACCCATGTAGTATTACTTTAGGGAAACACCCCTGGAGCTGGCATGAACCAACCCAAAGCCCAAGGGAGAATGGTGAGGTGACAATGGCCACTTCCCTGAGTTATTGAGTTTGTTGTAGGGATGGATTTTCCTTGCAGCTATAAAACCTCTACAAATTTTCAGGTAACATATGGTTTGAATTTCAGAGAGGTTTAACAATATAGGACTTCTTCCACATAATCATTTGGACACTTGTTGAGACACTTTTGGAGTCTTATTTCAAGTCAATTTCAGTAGTAAACTTAGCCCTAGATAAACTCTGCACTCAACTAGCCAATTCTGGAAACTCATAACAGTCATATAGCATGCATTGGGGCATGAGACATCACACTCAGGAATATCATACTTGGAACATATTTTCATAACATAAAGGACTTTTTTCCATTGGCACTTGGAATGGATCGTAACCAGAAATGATGACCCTTTTCTGGGCATATTTTTGTGACAAATTGGTGAGTTTGTAGGATTGTATAGCAAACTTGGAGGAAACCAAAGATGAAGATAATCTCAGCACTCCCATAAATCCAAATTTGAAATTTATGTAGCAACCCTTCTAACAACACAAATCTTCAATCATAGAGTCACATTGTTAAAAACACTATTATACGGTCTCACCCCAAAACCCGTTTTCCCTATTTCTTGTTTCATTATCATTTCTCCATTTCTCATTTTTAGTAGCATGTGGGCAGGGGAGATTTAATTGTAGTTATAGTACATGGAAGTTAGGGGGTTGCAATTGGATTTAGATCAAATAAAAGACATCGAGCTAGTAATAGTGTGCTCATTTCTATCATTTACATGGTTCCTATGGATATGGTTTACCTTTTATTATTTTATGATCATAATTGATGCTTACTCAAGGAGAAATACCTTCAAAGTTTCACTTACTTTATACAAGCCTTTTTGCAACTTTAATAATTTTTTTTCTTTCATTTTTCTAATTAATTACAGTAACTATGGTAGCTTGAGAGATTCTTTAATTATTTTGCATGATTAATCTTTGTGCATTTCTATTTCTGGTTGCTATTCTTTCAACTTACAATTAGACTGCTATGCCCGAACTTTAAGTCATTTTTCTAAAATGTTATGTTTTGAAATGGTTTATTTAGAGAACCATGATAAAATTAGCTCCTAGGATTTTGGTGTCTTATCATTAACTAATATTTTGTAAAGGCTATTGTTGTTGGTGTGTCTATTTTAAGTTCTCATGTTGGCTCTATTGTGGTGATACCATGATACTGATACTCGTGTTCACATTTTTTCTAACCTTTAAAAACTTAAATAGTTTCTGTAAGAAGCTTTCTCAATGAAAAAGTATTTTTTGAGAAACCATGATCTCTATTTTCCTTTAAGTACTGTTAGAACAAGGATTAAAGCCTATCCAACAAAGAGGCTTTTATTGAAGCATGAGAACTCTTGTTCTGTTTTTATTTTTAAGGGATTAAGGCCCTTCGAAAGGAACTGATCTTTTCACATCTTGTTTTTTGGTCGAGGGGCAACATACTTAGTACCCAGTAAAATGCCCTTCGAAAGGAACGTAGCTCTTAACATATTTTTTTGTTCAAGGGGAAACATACTTAGTTCCCAATAAAATGCCTAGACAAACATCATGTCTACAAAATATTTATTTAGCTCATCTACATTTTTTAGGTGCTGTCATTTTGATCAGCACTCTGACATATAGTTCATAACTTGTTTTTCACATCTTGGAAGCATCTTCAAGTTGATCAAAATCAAACGAGATGAGAGTGGGGAATAGAATCCTAAGGGGAATAATACACTAATTTCTAGATTGTTGAAACGTAGGCCATTTATGGCATCAACGAGCTTAGGGCATAGTGGATGTGTGGGAAGCTCAAGGACAATCAACAGGTTGAAAAGGATAGTGAACATTGTTGATTGGATTGGTAGAGAGATGCTTGAGATGAGGATAAGAACAACAAATTGGATGTTGATGATGAGAAAGTAAGCTAATATTTTTTTTTGTTTTAAGAGAAATATTTTCATTTGAAGCAAGAAATGAAAGGAGGCATTTATTGTATGTTTGTTTCCTGTTTTCATGGAAGGACTTTTTATACATGGTTCTTCCATGACATGTCAATGTAAATAAATTGCAGGATATTCAGCCAGCTATTGTTGATGGTATGGGTGCAGAGTCAGGACACATCATAGCTACAACCATAGGTGGCATAAATGGCCAACCTAAACAAGTTTACCTATATTGTGTTCACAGTGAGAATTCATTAGGTCACAACCAAGAATTTAAGTGAATAGTTTCTTTATGGAATTTTTTTCCAATTTTTTATTTATTATTTCATTGTCTTGACAGGCCATCAGTTACATTGCGGAACATGTGGTTGGAACAGGGTCTTTTGGCGTTGTCTTTCTGTCACATGCCCCAATTTTGCAAAAATAATATTATCATATTTGATTTTATTTCAAGACAATATGTTAAATTTTATGCTGAGTTGTAATTGACGATTCAGAAGAGTCAAGGATGTTGAATGTGATTCTAAATATTTTAATTATAAATAAATAAAAGTGGAGACAACAGATTGGGAGAGCTATTAAAAGAATGTTTACTGGTCAAGTTCGTGGAGGAGACTAGGTGGAGAGCAAATAGACAAGTGGCAGCATCCTCAAACATTGCCAATGTTGCAAGTGGAAACCTCCCTATATTTGGGGTCATGATTCCCCAAGAAAGTGGGATCAGAGCAGGTGGCTCAATTAATGACAACTAACCCAAAAAGACCTAGGCAATCTTAATAAAAATGGTCATTGAGGAGAGCTGAGGCTGCTCATTTTCCAATCTAAGAGAATCATTTAGGTGAATGTACTTCAAAGGATTTCATTGGGAAGGGAATTGGGTGGAAGGTGTTTGAGGGGTAAACTGCAGAAAGTGATCTAGTGCAGCTTTTCAGTTGAAGGATCTTACTGCTGAGTGCAAAGTGATTACTGAGTCATTGTACTAGTATTTGGTTGCTGCTCCACTAGTTCTCATCAAAGAATACCAAGAAACAGGCTCGGGGGTCTTGAGGAGACGTTGTTTGAGTGCTCTCCAGGAGTTGGTAGGGAGGAACGGCCTCCCAACGCTGTTGTTTTCCAGCTTAAAATAGGTTCTACAGTCTTTTATTTTACCATGTTTAAAGTTTATATGTGAAACTGAATCATTAATGAATGATGAAATGTTTAGTAGTGAACTGATAGATATTGTAATCCTTTAGTTATTTGAAATGTTGAATCTATAATTGATGAAAAATAATCCTACGTGTGTTTTCCCACACCTAGAATGGACCAGACCGTACTCTAGCACGGGCAGTATATATTAAAATACATGAAGGATAAGAAAGAAATCTGAAATGAATAGAGTAACTATGTATTTCATAGTATTGGAATCATTTCTTTCTGCAGATAGTTGTTTTTCAGAAAAGTATATTAATCTGTGTAGTTAAATTTATTGTTTAAACCAGACTGTGGTAATAAAAATGCTAGAAAAGTAATAGCCATAATATTTTACTAATAGCAATGTATTATATCCATGAGTTGATCAAGTAGATAAGTTATTTCTTTTACGCAATACTTCCTTTTGTAAATTATACTATTAACCTATAACAAAGGAAATAGAAACAACTCAGATATAATGTTGATCTTATTATGTTAAGAAAAGAATTAGATATGGTTCTTTTAGTTTATTTCTTTTACTGATTTTAATAACTAACTCAACCTGCAACTATTCGAACCCTAGGTAGGGTATAGTAACATAATTAAATTCTAAAGACAAATTAATTCAAAGATAAAGAATATCTTAACAAATAACTTATTTAGCCCTAACGGTATTTTTTTGTATAGAATCAAAACAACTAAGATACAATAGTAACTTATGTTAAATTAAATAAGTATTTTAACGAGGAATTGTCCTTTAACTTTTGCAAACAGATTATAAATGTAAAGGAGTAATGACAGGGTTGAAATCCTTATTTCATTTCTTAGTAAGCTAATAGAAATAATACTACTGAATGAACTAAACTAATATAGACTGGTTACAGTCTTTATTAATAAAGTGTATGTACAATTACAAGCTTAAGTAATTATAGTATACACAGATAATAGTATTAAGATAAACAATATCATTTACAAATTAAAAAAATTATTTAAACAAACTGAAGCAATCTTTAAAGAAAGAAACAAAGATTATTTCCATAAACCCTAACTTGGAAATCCTTGAGTCACTGAAATAGTCTTTAATTCTTTTAACAGTAATAAAAAATAATTAATAACAATAAGGAAATTATAATCTTACAAGTTAAATATGGTAAAAACCCTAGCTCGTATTTCTGAGCAGAAATTACCCAGTATTCTTTAATATACAAAACCATTACAGTTGAACCTAGGATAAGTAACAAACTTTCTTTTTATATAAGCATTAAAAGGAAAAATTTAATTCATTCACACAGAGATAAAATACAAATACATAAAGGAAAATGAATTTAAGCTAAAGACAAACTCTCTTAAAAGATATTTACATTATATCAACGAGCCTGAAGGCTGAACATAAATCAAAATTTAACAGAGTACAAAACCTCAGCTAAGAGTCGAGCACCCATATCTTGATATGGAGTATAAACAAGTATTAACAAAATATTACAAAATTGTAAGTTCTTCCCTAATATGAGTGGAGAGCATTACAAGTCATAGCTTAAAGCCAAAGTCACCGTGCGAAAAGCAAGGGTTATAAACCAAAGCATAAACTATAAAAGCGAAGAACAACAACCCAAGACTGGGTGTGACATGGCCGTGACTTCCTCCAACTGCAAAAGTCTATACAAGCAGGGAGAACCATGTTTGAAAACCGGAGCTTACCGTAGACTATTCGTGGAGCCATTTGAGCAGCATGACTGTCAACTTTGGGGACGAGTTAACCCTGCAATATAAAAACCAGAATTAATTAAAAAAAATAAAGAACCCATATGAAGAATGGACACTGTAAATATTGCTAGCTTTTAATTTTACTTACTCACCTCAACTAGGAGTAAAAATGATGGAACCTTGGAGGAATAACAACACCACAACCAATGTTAAGAAGAGCCAAACCCTCATTCTCACGGAGGATAGAGACGACAGGACTCTTGTTCATTTCACACTGACAACAGGGGTGTATGTAAGCCTGGGCAATGGCTACGAAGGAGTCAAACAATCATGGAGTCGGACTGTCACCAACCCGCAAGCGGGAAAACTAAACTCCAAAACCCTACGACGGAAGAGATTCACAATAATACATGCTAAGCTCAAGTTTTCACCAATGATAGACCACAGTAGAAGAGCAGCAAAAGGAAGCTACAGGAGGGCCGTGAAGCCACATGCAAGGAAACCAGTGAACCCTGACCGAAATAAAGAAATCATAGTGGAGGCGAGCAACAGAACCCAGCTCAAGGGAGTAAGACATGACAAACACAAGCATTGGAGCCTCTGTAACTAATTTCCACTCACGGCTGCCATGGAAGCTTGTAGAGCAGCCCAAAGGGCCAATGCATATGTCGAAACTCGAATAAGCCGAGGGTTAGGGTTAACAATTATATATGCAACCAGTGCATGGCCAAGGAATTTCCACGTGGCCGCAATAATATAATCATTCAATGGGTCGACTTTCCATAGTCACCTATGATCAATAATAACCAATTATTCTTCCAAATGATTTCATCAAACAACATATAAACATTATAGTTTGCATGGGTTTCATATCTTACAATAATAGTTTTAATGTTTAGTGTATAGATTATCATCGGCGTGGGTATGCAATGTTATGATAACGTTGACATAGCACTAAATATAATCTTATAGCCTCGTGACCCAAAAGAAAACCTTGCATAAATTATTGGTAAACAATATCATAAGAATTGACTAGTAAATCTCGCGAGAATTGTATGTTCTAGATTGTAATTTTATACTAATAATTAACATGGGAGATGTTAAAAGGTTATATTAACATTATCATTAGTAATATGCATAATACATATGTAGGTATTAACCCCTTTTAGAATAGCTACAACTTATCAAGCTTATAGTAACATCATTATTGTGATATAGGTGGTGTAATAACAAAGTTGTAACCAATAATAATTTCAGACAAATATGAAATCATTGTCATATAAACGTTCTAGTTAATGGTGTAAGAATAACTATCTAATAGTTACAGTTTCTCTTACAAGGTGGCATGAAATTTTTTTACACAACATTCAAGTTGAGAACATTGCATAGCATCATTTTGGGTAGGTTCATAAATATTTTGCAAGTGAAACATTAATAAAACCTCATATGTTAATAAACAAATAGTTTATGCATATTTATAAGTCTTAGGAGCTAACAAAGTAAATGTTAGCAAACTATGTAAGGGCAAAGTGAAATGTAAGAACATTTCCTATGAACTCTTTTATTTAGTTCAGATCAATGAGATCTTATCTTAGAATTTGGCTATTTCTCTTCACTTGGAAAAATGGATTTATGATTTTACCAAAATACTGAGGTTAACATAAGATAAAAAGAGTGGCTCTATAAGAAAAACACCAACCTTGGAAGTTGTTCATAGATAGAACTTAATACAAGAAATGTACTATAGAACTACTAGGATATGCATATTAAAATTAAGATTATCATGCAGATAAAATAAAATGTTCAGAACCAAAGCAGGTGGTACTGTCGCTACGTACTTTACAGGAAGAAATACAATCATCTGAACTTTTTTTACAATAGCAACTGAAGAAAACGGATTGTTTTACCTTACGAAAGTGGTTTGGATTACAGAAGCTTATCTACTAAGCTTATTAATTTTTGCAAATAGAAATATTGTTGGATGCTTTATGAAATTTAAGACTTTACTCAATCATTCATACCTGTAAACCTGTAAGAACAAGTAATCCATCTTCGTTAGCGTAAATGCTAAGTAAGCCCCGGAATTCAAAGTCAAATTCCACCTACTGTTATAATTAAAACTCATCAGTAAACCAAATGTAGAAATAATGTGCAAGTTAAAATTAATATTGTGTTAATAAGAAAGCTGCTAAGTTAACATAATTGAGTTTATGCAAACCAATCTATTAACTGTTTCTTTTATTTCTAACCGTTAGCTGTTAGTAAACTGCAGTCTCAGCATTTTATATTATTTCAAAATTTTAAATTTTTGTGAAAATTCGGGGTTATGAAATGTGGTATTAGAGCACAAGGTTCAAACACTAGGCCTTGATGAAGCCCAAATAGCTTTCATGAAATAGTAAACTAAATTATTATGCTGACGTATTTTATTTTAAATGTTATTCAACAGAGAATTGTTTTTCTGAAGTTTAACAGACAGCTATGGAAAGGATGGAAGAATATGCAGAGGAGGAATTTCCAGTTACTGAACCAGGAAATTTACCAAGAGATCCTATACCAGAGGATTTAACTACCAATTCGTCGGAATTGTTACAAACTGTAAAATATCTAAAATCTGAAATGGAGTCTGTAAAGCGAGAAAATGAAAGGATTCTAAAGGCTCAAGAAGAGCTGAACCAGATCCTAACTGAAAAGTTTCAAACTGAGGGAAGGGGTAGAAGAATAGAATCAGAAGATAGAATTCATAAACATAAATCTAAAAAGATGAAACATACTAAAACTGAAAGTAGTTCATCTTTTGAGGTGTTTGGAGAACAACGAAATCACCATTCTACCAGTGATAGTAGTGATGATAATCAGTACACTAAGAAGAGGAAATACAAACCTTATGAGGAGATTTACGGGGAATTCAAAAAGATAAAACCACCAACCTTTAATGGAGAGACTGAGAAGGGGGAGGAAGCTGAATCCTGGTTATCTGGGATGAATAAGTACTTCCAAATATATAACTATTCTAACTAGTTAAAGACTAGAATGGCTATTTATAACCTCTCAGGAAAGGCTGACATTTGGTGGTAGGATTTGAAAAGAGTTAAGGGAATAAAAGAGAAGAATATAAACTGGAGTACCTTTAAGAGGTATTTTAAAAAGAAATTTATTTCTGAGCAATATTATGAGGAGAGAGCAAAAGAGTTTTATGAGCTGAAGTTAGGATCAATGACAATGAAGGATCTGAACATCAAGTTCTTAAGTCTACTTAGGTATGTACCATACCTTGTAGATGAGAAACCAAAGGTGAAATGATTCCTCAGCTATCTACCTTATCATATTAAGGACAGGATTGAATATGACAATCCAAAGACTTTAGAAGAAGCTATGAGGAAGGCTAATTTTTGTTTTGAATAAAATTGAAAGAAGGAAAGCTTAGCCAACTGGAAAGGCAAGAAAAATAATAATAAGTATGAACAAAAAAAGAAGGATTTTGTGCCTAACATAAATTCTAAGAATAGTAAGGCCATAAATTATCCTAATAACAAGAACTTCCAAGGAAATAAGAACAATACACCCAACGATCAGAATAATTCTAAAGGTAGGGAATTTGCAAATAATCATGGAAATTTTACCAAGAACTTTGAGCGCAAAGAGCCTTTCAAGTGCTGGGAGTGTAATCGCCCACACTATGCTTCAGTCTGTCCTAATCGGAAGAAGACAGTTAGAAACATTCATACTATACAGGAGGAGATGGCCGTTGGGGAATTAGCAAGAACCATGCCCAGAATCAATGTAGCTTTGGAGAATTGACAAGCAGAATATCAAACTTCCATGGTGGAAGTAGAAGGAATGATAAATCATACCCGTGTAACTATTTTGATTGATCCAGGAGCTAGTCTTAGTTACATTGCACCTAAAATAGTAGAAAAATGCAAGTTATCTGTCGAAAAATTTGAGAATTCTTGGTTATTTCAGTTAGCCACAGGTGCTAAAAGAAATGCAAATTGTTTTGTAAAAGAATGTGCAGTAGTTATGGATCATTTTGAAACTGTTGTCAATCTTAATGTTTTGCCTCTTGGTTCTTATGATTTGCTGATTGGTATGGACTGGTTAGAACAACATAGAGTAATTCTAAATTGTTATGATAAAACCTTCACATGTTTAAACAGTGATGGAAAACCCGTAAGTGTTGAAGGAATTCCTATAAAAACCACTATAAGGCAGATTTCTGCTTTACAACTTCAAAGAGTTGTTAGGAAGGGATGTAAAGCTTATGCAGTAACTATAACTGATGAAGAGAGTTTAATCAAGATATTTAAGTTAAAATTGGAAGACATAATATTCTTAAAATATTATATTAATGTATTTCCTGAAGAAATTCCAGGACTACCTCTGAAAAGGGAATTGGATTTCACCATTGAACTAGTATCGGGTGCGGTACCTAGTTCAAAGGCCCCGTATCAAATGAACATATTGGAACTTAATGAATTAAAATCTCAATTAAAAGAACTAATTGATAAAAAGTATATTCGACCTAGCGTGTCTCCCTGGGGGGCACCTGTCATCTTCGTTAAGAAAAAGGATGGATCTATGCGACTTTGCATAGATTACCGTCAGTTAAATAAGATGACCATCAAAAATTGATATTCGTTCCTCTGCATAAATGATCTATTTGATCAACTATGTGGAGCCACAGTGTTCTCAAAAATAGATTTAAGGTCTGGATATTATCAAGTAACGATTAAAGATGAAGACATCTTTAAGAAAACTTTTAGAACTAGATATGGTAATTACGAATTTGTCGTAGTGCCATTCGGGCTTACTAATTCCCCAGCTGTTTTCATGTGTTTAATGAACAACGTTATGCATAAGTATTTAGATAATTTTGTGGTCATGTTTATCGATGACATTCTAATCTATTCAAAAACTGAAGAAGAACACAAAGAACATCTAAAAATTGTTTTGCAAGAGTTGTGAGATCATCAACTCTTCGCAAAGTTTAGTAAATGCGATTTCTTTAAGGATAATATTCAATATTTAGGTCATGTGGTGACCAAGGAAGGAATTTTCGTAGATCCTGAAAATATAAGGGCAATCGAAGATTGGTCGGTTCCTAAGGATGTGACGGATGTTCGATATTTCATGGGAATTACCGGTTACTACTGGAGGTTCATTGAAGGTTTTTCAAGGATTGCAAATCCGATAACTTCCTTGCAGAAGAAAGGAAAGAAGTTTGACTAGAATAAAAAATGTGAGGAAAGCTTTAAAAAGTTAAAAACTTTATTAACCAGCGCACCTATTTTAAGAATAGTTGATCCTAATAAAGAATTTGTAGTGTGCACTGACGCCTGTAATGATGGCTTAAGTGGTGTTCTGACTCAAAAAGGGCATGTTATTTCTTATGAGTGTAGGAAGTTAAAAGTTCATGAAAATAATTATGCAACATATGATTTGGAATTAGCAGCTGTTATACACGCTTTAAATATGTGGTGACATCACCTATTTGGCAGAAAATTTATTTTAATGACTGATAATAAAGGATTGAAGTATCTGTTAGATCAGCCTAATCTAAATGCGAGACAAGCTAGGTGGTTAGCTTTCTTAAGCGAATATGATTTTGAAATTCAACATATAAAAGGTAAAGAAAATAAAGTTGCTGATGCATTAAGTAGGAATGCAAGGCTGAATTTTGTAGCAGTTATTAGCACGTATGCTACAGATTTGGATGAATAGTTTAAAGAAGGAATAGAAAAAGATGAAAATTACCAGAGTTTGCAAGCTAAAACTAAAGAAAATACAACATAAAGCTTAAGTAAAGGTTACAGTTTAAATGCAGAAGAATTTTTACTGTATAAAGACAGAATGTTTGTGCCTAATGTACCTAAAGTTAAGGTGTTAATTCTGGATGAAATTCATAAAACTCCATATTCAGGCCATCCAGGTTATCAAAAGACTATAACTATGTTAAGAAAAGGGTATTTTTGGCCAAATATGAAAACTGAAGTAGTAGAATATATTGCTAGGTGTTTTGAATGTCAACAAGTAAAAACTGAACATCAACACCCAGCTGGTTTGCTTCAGCCATTACCCATTCCTAGCTCGAAATGGGAGATAATTAGTCTGGATTTTATTATTGGGCTGCCTAAAAAGCAAAATCAGAATGATTATATCATGGTAGTAGTTGATAAGTTAAGAAAAGAAGCTCACTTTATACCTGTTAAAACTACCTACAAAGCTGCAAACATAGCTCATATTTTTCTAAAACAGATTTTTTGATTGCATGGAGTACCAAAAGTCATAATCTCAGATAGGGATCCTAAATTTATAGGAAACTTTTGGAAGTGTGTTTTTAAAGGGTTAAACACTACATTAAATTTTAGTACTTCATTCCATCCTCAAATAGATGGACAAACTGAAAGGGTAAACCAAGTACTGGAAGATTTATTAAGAATGTATGTGAAAGACCAACCAGGCAAATGGGAGGATTATTTGCATCTGGTAGAATTTTCTTATAATAATAATTATCAGACGTCAGCTATATTTAGTCCTTTTGAAATTTTATATGGACGAAAATGTCATACTCCTATTTCTTGGAGTAATCCTATGGATAGACTGGTATTAGGTCCTGAACTATTAAAGGAAATGGAAGAAATTGTATAACAGGTGCAGGGTAATCTGAAAGTTGCATAGGATCAGCAGAAAATTCAAGCAGAATTAAGAAGAACTCCAAAGGAGTTTCAGGTAGGTGAACATGTGTTCATCAAGGTAAGGCCCAAAAAGAGCTCTCTGAGATTGGGAAGTTGTGCAAAATTGGCACCTCGCTACTGTGGTCCATTTGAAATTTCATCTAGAATTGGACAAGTGGCTTATCAATTAGCATTACCACCAAATTTAAGAGTACATAATGTTTTTCATATTTCTGTTTTAAAGAAATATGTTCATGATGCTACTCATGTTGTTAACTGGAATGATGTACAGGTGGAACCAGAAGGATATTTTTTGGTAGAACCGGATTGTATCCTCAGGTGGAGGGAGATCACACTTCGGAACCGTACCATTGGACAGGTGAAGGTGCAATGGAAGCACCTTAGTCTAGAGGAGGCCACTTGGGAATTGGAAAGTAAAATGCGAGATGCATATCCAATCCTGTTCCAGGGGAATTCTAAGGATGAAGAATAAATAACATTGAGGACGATGTTATATTTTAAGGGGGTGTGTATGTCACATGCCCCAATTTTGCAAAAATAATATTATCATAATTGATTTTATTTCAAGACAATATATTAAATTTTATGCTAAGCTGTAATTGATGATTCAGTATAGTCAAGGATGTTGAATTTAATTCTGAATATTTTAATTATAAATAAATAAAAGTGGAGACAACAGCTTGGGAGAGCTGTTAAAAGAGTGTTTACTAGTCAATTTGGTGGAGGAGACTAGGTGGAGAGCAAATAGACAAGTGGAAGCATCCTCAAACACTTCCAATGTTGCAGATGGCAACCTCCCTACATTTGGGGTCTTGATTCCCCAATAAAGTGGGATCAGAGTAGGTGGCTCAATTAATGACAACTAACCCAAAAAGACCTAGGCAATCTTAATAAAAATTCCCATTGAAGAGAGTCGAGGATGCTCATTTTCCAAGAATAGAATCATTCAGGTGAATGTACTTCAAAGGATTTCATTGGGAAGAGAATTGGGTGGAAGGTGTTTGAGGGGTAAACTGCAGAAAGAGATCTAGTGCAGCTTTTTAGCTGAAGGATCTTACTGCTAAGTGTAGAGTGATTACTGAGTCATTGAACTAGTATTTGGTTGCTTCTCCACCAGTTCTTAGCCAAGGAGACCAGGAAATAGGCTCGGGGGTCCTGAGGAGATGCTGTTTGAGCACTCTCCAGGAGTTGGTAGGGAGGAATGGCCTCCCAACGCTGTTGTTGTCCAGCTTAAAACAAGTTCTATAGTCTTTTATTTTACTATGTTTAAAGTTTATATGTGAAACTGAATGATTAATGAATGATTAAATGTTTATTAGTGAACTGATAGAGATTGTAATCCTTTAGTTATTTGAAATGTTGAATCTGTAATTGATGAAAAATAATCCTACCTGTGTTTTTCCACATCTGGAATGGACCAGATCGTACTCTAGCATCCAGGCAGTATATTTTAAAATAAATGAAGGATAAGAAAGAAATCTGAAATGAATAGAGTTACTATGTATTTCATAATATTGGAATTATTTCTTTCTGCAGATAGTTTTTTTTCAAAAAAGTATATTAATCTACCTAGTTCAATTTATTGTTTAAACCAGACTGTGGTAATAAAAGTGCTAGAAAGGAATAGCCATAATATTTTACTGATAGCAATGTATTATATTCATGAGTTGATCAAGTAGATAAGATATTTCTTTTACATAGTACTTCCTTTTGTAAATTATACTATTAACCTGTAACAGTGGAAATAGAAACAACTCAGATATAATGCTTATCTTATTATGTTAAGCAAAGAATTAAATATGGTTCTTTTAGTTTATTTATTTTACTGATGTTAATAACTAACTCAACCTGCAACTATTCGAACCCTAGGTAGGGTATAGTAACATAATTAAATTCTAAAGACAAATTAATTCAAGGATAAAGAATATCTTAACACGGAACTTATTTAGCCCTAAGAGTATTTTTTTATAGAATCAAAACAACTAAGATACAATAGTAACTTATGTTAAATTAAATAAGTATTTTAATGGGGAATTGTCCTTTAACTTTTACAAACATATTATACATGTAAAGGAGTAATGAGAGGGTCGAAATCCTTATTTCATTTCTTAGTAAGCTAACAGAAATAATACTACTTAATGAACTAAACTAATATAGACTGGTCACAGTCTTTATTACTAAAGTGTATGTACAAATACAAGCTTAAGTAATTATAGTATACATAGATAATAGTATTAACATAAACAATATCATTTACAAATCAAAAAAATTCTTTAAACAAATTGAAGGAATCTTTAAAGAAAGAAACAGAGATGATTTCCATAAACCCTAACTAGGAAATCATTGAGTCACTGAAATAGTATTTAATTCTTTTAACAGTAATCGAAAATAATTAATAACAATAAAGAAATTATAATCTTACAAGTTAAATAGGTTAAAAACCCTAGCTCGTATTTCTGAGCAGAAATTACCTAGTATTATTTAATATACAAAACCATTACAGTCGAACCTAGGATAAGTAACAAACTTTCTTTTTATATAAGCATTAAAAGGAAAAATTTAATTCATTCTTACAGAGATAAAATACAAATACATAAAGGAAAACGAATATAAGCTAAAGACAGACTTTCTTAAAAGATATTTACATTATATCAACGAGCCTGAAGGCTGAACATAAATCAAAATTTAACAGAGTACAAAACCTTAGCTAAGAGCTGAGCACCCATATCTTGATATGGAGTATAAACAACTATTAACAAAATATTACAAAATTGTAAGTTCTTCCCTAATACGAGGGGAGAGCATTACAACTCATAGCTTAAAGCCGAAGTCACCTTGTGAAAATCAAGGGTTATAAACCAAAGCATAAACTATAAAAATGAAGAACAGCAACCCAAGATTGAGTGCGAGACGACCATGACTTCTTCCAACTACAAAATTTTGTACAAGCAGGGAGAACAACGTTCAAAAACCGGAGCTTACTATAGACTGTTCCTGGATCCATTTGAGCAGCGTGACTATCAACTTTGGAGATGAGTTAACCCTGCAATATAAAAACCAAAATTTGTTATAGCGGATTTCACCACACTAGGTGAATCACACATTGTATGGCCTTCCCCTATCCCGCTGCAGACTCATTATTCCCTATGGACCATTTATTGTCTTTTGATGTATCATTGACCATCCCTAAAACATTATAAAAATGATATACGTGGCCTTTTCCCCGATAACCGCGTACATACGCGGATATCCCTCTATAGTCGCGTACATCGGGATGTGTGCATAATCCAAAACTGTTGGACCGTTCCTTGACTTGGATCTGACTCATATGACTCCTGGCCTTCCATATGCCTTGAGATCGCACGGATTGGACCTTTCAGTATCCATTTGAAAAGCTATATAAGGAACCCATTGAGACATTGAAAGAGGGAGATAAGAGAGAATTGAGAGTACCGAAACTATAGTCCATTGTTGCCAGAACTATACTTGAGTCTGCATCCCTTTGTCCCTTTGGAGCACTGTTGTGTTCTTCCCAAGCTTGCCTTTGTTAGTGAGCTTGCTATCGGAGTGATGGAGGATTGAGGTGGTGGAGGCCCAAGTGGGGGATTCAGTTTCTCTGGTTCGCAAACGTGCCGTCAGAGGTTGTCACTTGTAATCTCTGATTCGTATTAATAGAAATATCTTCTCCTGTCCAGTAATGTGTATTTGAATGAATGTTGCATCCATTGGAATATGTCAAATGCTTATAAATTATTGATTATATATTCTAGAATATATCTAACACCATGAAATATAGTATGCTTGTATTGTTTACTTGTTGTTGAGGACGTGCTATAACAATTCAAGCTGAAGATTGGAAAGCTCAACGGGGATCTACTTCAACCGTCCGGAATAAGGTACGAGGTTCGATCCTTTAGTGTTAGGTTGTTTATTTCTATTGCATATTGGAGAAGATTGATTTCTGGAGTCTAGCTGTCTGTTGTGGTACCCCAAGCCATAGGAATTTCTCTCCGTAACAGAATTGGCGACTCCGCTGGGGATGGTCCATGTTTTTCTTTGGGGTAGGGGGCACAATGGGCTTGATATTATTGATTTGCTCTATGTTTCTCTTTGTTTCTATGTCGCACGTTATAGCCTATTTGTCCATTAACACTCCCCTTTATTGGTTTACCCTTGTCCTGCTTTTTACCACTGCCTTCTCTGTATACACAGGTTTGTGGACTACAGTCACGTACATACGCGGATTTGTTGCCATAAGTCACATACATACGCAGCTGTTCTTTATACAGTCGCGTACATCCTCCATTTTGGTGAGTCTGATGTCCTGGGAAGTTGTTGGGTGGGTTGTGAGTATGGTTGGGTCTTCCTTGGGTCTGAAGTTGTCTAGTGGATGCTTCTTTTGTGACCAGAGACTGTTCGTGCTTATCATAGGTATATCATCTATACTGGCATATAGGTTAGGTTCACCACTGTTTGCATTTTGCATGACCTTATGACCATGTCACTATATCCTTAGGTACGAACCCACTCTATTATGTCACGGAACCTTCTTGCTGCTATAGAAGTGGCATGATGTGAGTGGTAGAGACTCACCTTACATGGGTACCCTAGTTAGCACCTTATTTGCATTTGGTGCCCATGCCGATGTTTCCTCCTTTAGGGTGTGGGAGTCCGTTGTATAGTATTGCCATGACATTTAGCAAGAGCCTCATACTCCTCTTGATCTTATGCTGGCCTGTTTCCCCCCGGACTCCCCTTGTATCAAGTTGTGGATGCATTATCATGAGCTTTGCCTGTCTTATTAAGCTTTATGCCGGCTCCCCTGACATTGTGTTTCAGCCATATAGCCCGAGCTTGTCTCATGTCTAGCCATGCAGATCCTTTATTTATATCTTTCGCAGCTTGATTCCTTTTTTTACCGGGAGGGGATTTTCCCCCAAGTGTCGATATCCTAGACATGTATCCTTGCATTGAGAATAGGTAAGTTCCACTACTTGGAACTAGTTTGTTTTCCTTTATCACACTCGTCTCCTCCTAGTTTGTAACTATAAATCTAGTTTATTCTTTTTTCAAGCTTTTCAAATAACTAAAAAAGACCAAAAAAAAATCGAAAAACCAAAAAGCCAGATAAGAAAAGATATTATATTTGGCAGCTGTCGAGTCGTGTCGCCTTCGAACAGAGCACTGTATATCACATCCATGGGTTGGGTTATAGTTTGAATTTAGGAGCTGTACTCGTTATCTGAGTTTTATCTCCACCGACTGGTTAAGCGTCCAGTCACTATGGAGCCTCTATTGATGCCTCCTGCGTCATAGAGATGTCCTAGTCTGTATATCGAGTCTATGCTACCTTCATTTAGTCACCATACGTCGTTATGCTCTTGTTCAAAGGAATTTGAAACCTGAGTCAGCCATTCCTCAGTTATCTTGACTTTGCATGTCGGCCATTCCCGGTACAGTTACTGGTTCGTGCACCTTATTATCGAGTTCTTCCATATTATACAGCCTTGCTGAGTACCTCGTGTTGGATGATGGGGGATGCCCTAATGCCCCCCTTCCAGCGGATTTTATCCCCTCGACTTCAGATCATTTATTCTGGGATTGGAGTCTAGAGTCATTTTGAGTGCCTTGAGACTTGCAGTCATCAGTGGCACGTTCTCTCGCCATCGACAGTTTTTGGAATACATCAGCGTCCCCTGATCGATGGATTCTCTCAAGTGTTCGACCTCAACACATTTATTCACACTTGTTAGTTTGCACTCTAGTACCTTGATTCCCATTTTCATTATTGGTGGGTGATCTCGCGTCTGTTAACGGTATACATCAATGACCGGTAATTAGACGATGGACTACTATGTTCAACCTCGACACCTCTATTCACATAGTAGGACATGTACTCGTAACGGTTGTGTAGAAGACCTTCCAGTTTGGTGGCATACACTATATGCTACCTCCTTGATCGTGCCAGTGTTCATGAGATTTCAGCTCTCGTGACTTGTTCCAGTATATGTCAGACATTTCCAGCCACTATGGAGACCTTGATCTGTTATATATCTTTAGCCTATGTGGAGATCATTGTACTTTGTATATCTTCATCATGGAGATTCTGATCTATGTATATTGTACGTGGCGATGACCACATATGTTCTATCATGTTTCATGCCTATTCATGGCCATTGTACTCTTATGTATCCGGGACTGCTATATGTATGTACAGTTATATGCAGAGTTGTATTATGGTATTATGCTGATTGGGTGGTTGGTCTTCCATTTGGGTACCTTCATCACTTCACTTCTGGGATGGAATTATAATATATTTCAGCCATCGTATAACCCCTCTGATCTCATACATTAGGGGGCATTTGTTATAGTGGATTTCACCACACTAGGTGAATCACACATTGTATGGCCTTCCCCTATCCCGCTGCAGACTCATTATTCCCTATGGACCATTTATTTTCTTTTGATGTATCATTGACCATCCCGAAAACATTAGAAAAATGATATACGCGGCCTTTTCCCCAATAACCGCGTACATATGCGGATATTCCCTCTATAGTCACGTACATCGGGATGTGTGCATAATCCAAAACTGTTGGACCGTTCCTTGACTTGGATCCGACTCATATGACTCCTGGCCTTCCATATGCCTTGAGATCGCATGGATTGGACCTTTCAGTATCCATTTGAAAAGCTATATAAGGAACCCATTGAGACATTGAAAGAGGGAGATAAGAGAGAATTGAGAGTACCGAAACTATAGTCCATTGTTGCCAGAACTATACTTGAGTCTGCATCCCTTTGTCCCTTTAAAGCACTGTTGTGTTCTTCCCAAGCTTGTCTTTGTTAGTGAGCTTGCTATCGGAGTGATGGAGGATTGAGGTGGTGGAGGCCCAAGTGGGGGATTCAGTTTCTCCGGTTCGCAGACGTGTTGTCAGAGGTTGTCACTTGTAATCTCTGATTCATATTAATAGAAATATCTTTTCTTGTCCAATAATGTGTATTTGAATGAATGTTGCATCCATTGGAATATGTCAAATGCTTGTACATTATTGCTTATAAATGCAAGAATAGATCTAACACCATGAAATATAGTATTCTTGTATTGTTTACTTGTTTTTGAGGATGTGCTATAACAATTCAAGCTGAAGATTGGAAAGCTCAACGGGGATCTACTTCAACCGTCCGGAATAAGGTATGAGGTTCGATCCTTAAGTGTTAGATGTTTTTATTTCTATTACATATTGGGAAAGATTGATTTCTGGAGTCTAGCTGTCTGTTGTGGTACCCCAAGCCATAGGAATTTCTCTCCATAACGGAAATGGCGAGCATACTGGGGATGGTCCTTGTTTTTCTTTGGGGTAGGGGGCACAATGGGCTTGATATTATTGATTTTCTCTCTGTTTCTCTCTATTTCTGTGTCGCATGTTATAGCCTGTTTGTCCATTGACACTCCCCTTTATTGGTTTACCCTTGTCCTGCTTTTTACCACTGCCTTCTCTGTATACGTGGTTTTGTGGACTACAGTCGCGTACATACACGGATTTGTTGCCATAAGTCGCGTACATACACAGCTGTTCTTTATACAGTCGCATACATCCTCCCTTTTGGTGAGTCTGATGTTGTGGGAAGTTGCTGGGTGGGTTGTGAGTATGGTTGGGTCTTCCTTGGGTCTGAAGTTGTCTAGTGGATGCTTCTTTTGTGACGAGAGACTGTTCGTGCTTATCATAGGTATATCGTCTATACTGGCATATAGGTTAGGTTCACCACCGTTTGGATTTTGCATGACCTTATGACCATCTCACTATATCCTTAGGTACGAACCCACTCTATTATGTCACGGAACCTTCTTGCTTCTATAGAAGTGGCATGATGTGAGTGGTAGAGACTCACCTTACATGGGTACCCTAGTTAGTGCCTTATTTGCATTTGGTGCCCATGCCGATGTTTCCCCCTTTAGGGTGTGGGATTCTATTGTATAGTATTGCCATGACATTTAGCAAGAGCCTCATACTCCTCTTGATCTTATGCTGGCCTGTTTCCCCCCGGACTCCCCTTGTATCAAGTTGTGGATGCATTATCATGAGCTTTTCCTGTCTTATTGAGCTTTATGCCGGCTCCCCTGACATTGCGTTTCATCCATATAGCCCGAGCTTGTCTCATGTCTAGCCATGCAGAGCCTTTATTTATATCTTTCGCAGCTTGATTCCATTTTTTACCGGGAGGGGATTTTCCCCCGAGTGTCGATATCCTACACATGTATCCTTCCATTGAGCATAGGTATGTTCCACTGCTTGGAACTAGTTTGTTTGCCTTTATGACACTCATCTCCTCCTAGTTTGTAACTATAAAGCTAGTTTATTATTTTTTCAAGCTTTTCAAATAACTAAAAAAGACCAAAAAAATCAAAAAACCAAAAAGCCAGACAAGAAAAGATATTATCTTTGGCAGCTGTCGAGTCGTGTCGCCTTCAAACAGAGCACTGTATATCACATCCATGGGTTGGGTTATAGTTTGAATTTAGGAGCTGTACTCGTTATCTGAGTTTTATCTCCACCGACTGGTTAAGCTTCCAGTCACTATGTAGCCTCTATTGATGCCTCCTGTGTCATAGAGATCTCCCAATTTGTATATCGAGTCTATGCTGCCTTCATTCAGTCACCATACGCAGTTATGCTCTTGTTCGAAGGAAGTTGAAACTTGAGTCGGCCATTCCTCAGTTATCTTGACTTTGCATATCGGCCATTCCCGGTATAGTTACTGGTTCGTGCACCTTATGATCGAGTTCTTCCATATTATACAGCCTTGCTGAGTACCTCGTGTTTGATGATGGGGGATGCCCTAATGCCCTCCTTCCAGCAGATTTCATCCCATCGACTTCAGATCATTTATTCTGGGATTGGAGTCTAGATTCATTTTGAGTGCTTTGAGACTTGCATTCATCAGTGGCAGGTTCTCTCACCATCGACAGTTTTGGGAATATATCAATGTCCCATGATCGATGGATTCTCTCAAGTGTTCGACCTCAACACATTTATTCACACTTGTTAGTTTGCACTCTAATACCTTGATTCCCATTTTCATTAATGGTGGGTGATCTCGCATCTGTTAATGGTATACATCAATGACCGGTAATCAGACGATGGACTACTATGTTCGACCTCGACACCTCTATTCACATAGTAGGACATGTACTCGTAGCATTTTGTGTAGAATACCTTCCAGTTTGGTGGCATCCACTATATGTTACCTCCTTGATCGTGCCAGTGTTCATGAGATTTCAGCTCTCGTGACTTGTTCCAGTATATGTCAGACATTTCCAGCCACTATGGAGACCTTGATCTATTATATATCTTCATCCTATGTGGAGATCATTGTACTTTGTATATCTTCATCATGGAGATTCTGATCTATGTATATTGTATGTGGTGATGACCACATATGTTCTATCATGTTTCATGCCTATTCATGGCCATTGTACTCTTATGTATCCGAGACTGCTATATGTATGTGCAGTTATATGCAGAGTTGTATTATGGTATTATGCTGATTGGGTGGCTGGTCTTCAATTTGGGTACCTTCATCACTTCACTTCTGGGATGGACTTATAATGTATTTCGGCCATCGTATAACCCCTCTAATCTCATACATTAGGGGGCATCTGTTATAGCGGATTTCACCATACTAGGTGAATCACACATTGTATGGCCTTCGCCTATCCCGCTGCAGACTCATTATTCCCTATGGACCATTTAT
Organism: Pseudotsuga menziesii; assembly: GCA_001517045.1. Taxonomy (NCBI): domain Eukaryota; kingdom Viridiplantae; phylum Streptophyta; class Pinopsida; order Pinales; family Pinaceae; genus Pseudotsuga; species Pseudotsuga menziesii. The sequence goes on from LPNX011078788.1 coordinate 164,889, forward strand.
TGTCTTTTGATGTATCATTAAGCATCCCTAAAACATTAGAAAAATGATATACACGACCTTTTCTCCGATAACCGTGTACATACACGGATATTCCCTCTATAGTCACGTACATCGGGATGTGTGCATAATCCAAAACTGTTGGACCGTTCCTTGACTTGGATCTGACTCATATGACTCCTGGCCTTCCATATGCATTGAGATCGCATGGATTCGACCTTTCAGCATCCATTTGAAAAGCTATATAAGGAACCCATTGAGACATTGAAAGAGGGAGATAAGAGAGAATTGAGAGTACCAAAACTATAGTCCATTGTTGCCAGAACTATACTTGAGTCTGCATCCCTTTGTCCCTTTGGAGCACTGTTGTGTTCTTCCCAAGCTTGCCTTTGTTAGTGAGCTTGCTATCAGAGTGATGGAGGATTGAGGTGGTGGAGGCCCAAGTGGGGGATTCAGTTTCTCCGGTTTGCAAACGTGCTGTCAGAGGTTGTCACTTGTAATCTCTGATTCATATTAATAGAAATATCTTTTCCTGTCCAGTAATGTGTATTTGAATGAATGTTGCATCCATTGGAATATGTCAAATGCTTATACATTATTGATTATATATGCTAGAATAGATCTAACACCATGAAATATAGTATGCTTGTATTGTTTACGTGTTGTTGAGGACGTGCTATAACAATTCAAGCTGGAGATTGGTAAGCTCAACGGGGATCTAATTCAACCATCCGGAATAAGGTACGAGGTTCGATCCTGTAGTGTTAGATGTTTTTATTTCTATTGCATATTGGGAAAGATTGATTTCTGGAGTCTAGCTGTCTGTTGTTGTACCCCAAGCCATAGGAATTTCTCTCCGTAATAGAATTAATTAAAAAAAAACAAAGAACCCATATGAAGAATGGAAACCGTAAATATTGCTAGCTTTTAATTTTACTTACTTACCTCAGCTAGAAGTAAAAACTATGGAACCTTGGAGGAATAAAAACACCACAACCAATGTTAATAAGAGCCAAACCCTCATTCTCGCTGAGGATAGAGATGATGGGACTCTTGTTCATTTCACACTGACAGTAGGGGTGTAGGTAAGCCTAGGCAATGGCTACAAAGGAGTCAAACAAGCATGGAGTTAGACCGTCACCAACCCGCAAGCGAGAAAACTAAACTCCAAAACCCTATGATGAAAGAGCTTCACAATAATACACGCTAAGCTCAAGTTTTCACCAATGACATACCACGGTAGAAGAGCAGCAAAAGGAAGCTACAGGAAGGTCGTGAAGCCACGTGCAAGGAAAACAATGAACCCTAACCGAAATAAAGAAATCATAGTGGAGGTGAGCAACAAAACCCAGCTCAAGGGAGTAAGACATGACAAACACAAGCGTTGGAGCCTCTATAACTAATTTCCACTCACAGCTGCCATGGAAGCTTGCAAAGCAGCCCAAAGGGCCAAAGAAAATGTCAGAACTCCAATAAGCCAAGGGTTAGGGTTGACAATTATATATACAACTAGTGCATGGCCAAGGAATTTCCACATGACCGCAATAATATAATCATGCAGTGGGTCGACTTTCCATAGTCACCTGTGATCAATAATAACCAATTATTCTCCCAAATGATTTCATCAAACATCATATAAACATTATAGTTTGCATGGGTTTCATATCTTACGATAATAGTTTTAACATTTAGTGTATAGCTTATCATCAGCATGGGTATGCAACGTTATGATAATGTTGACATAGCACTGAATATAATCTTATAGCCTCGTGACCCAAAAGAAAACCTTGCATAAATTATTGGTAAACAATATCATAAGAATTCACTAGTAAATCTAGCAAGAATTGTATGTTCTAGGTTGTAAGTTTATACTAATAATTAACATGGGAGATGTTAAAAGGTTATATTAAAATTATCATTAGTAATATGCATAATACATATGTAGGTATTAACCCCTTTTAGAATAGCTACAACTTATCAAGTTTATAGTAACATCATTATTGTGATATAGGTGGTGTAATAACGAAGTTGTTACCAATAATAATTTAAGACAAATATGAAATCATTGTCATATAAACAGTCTAGTTAATGGTGTAAGAATAACTATCTAATAGTTACAGTTTCTCTTATAGGGTGGCATGAAATTTTTTTACACAACATTCAAGTTGAGAACATTGCATAGCATCGTTTTGGGTAGGTTCACAAATATTTTGCAAGTGCAACATTAATAAAACCTTATATGTTAATAAACAAATAGTTTATGCATATTTATAAGTCTTAGGAACTAACAAAGTAAATGTTAGCAAATTGTGTAAGGGCAAAGTGAAATGTAAGAACATTTCCTATGAACTCTTTTATTTATTTCAGATCAATGAGATCTTATCTTAGAATTTGGTTGTTTATCTTCACTTGGAAAAATGGATTTATGTTTTTACCAAAATACTAAGGTTAAAATTAGATATAAAGAGTGGCTCTATAAGAAAAACACCAACCTTGGAAGTTGTTCATAGTTAGAACTTAATACAAGAAATGTATTATAGAACTGCTAGGTTATGCATATTAAAATTAAGATTACCATGCAGATAAAATAAAATGTTCAGAACCAAAGGAAGTGGTACTCTCGCTACATATTTTACAGGAAGAAATACAATCATATGAACTTTGTTTACAATAGCAACTGAAGAAAACCGATTGTTTTACCTTACGGAAGTGGTTTGGATTACATAAGCTTATCTACTAAGCTTATTAATTTTTGCAAATAGAAATATTGCTGGATGCCTTATGAAATTTAAGACGTTACTCAATCATTCATACCTGTAAACCTGTAAGAACAGGTAATCCATCCGCGTTAGCGTAAATGCTAAGTAAGCCCTAGAATTCAAAGTCAGAATCCACCTACTATCATAATTAAAACTCATCAGTAAACCGAATGTAGAAATAATGCGCAAGTTAAACTTAATATTGTGTGAATAAGAAAACTGTTGAGTTAACATAATTGAGTTTATGCAAACTAATCTATTAACTGTTTCTTTTATTTCTAACTGTTAGTTGTTAGTAAACTGCAGTCTTAGCATTTTATATTATTTCAAAATTTTAAATTTTTGTTAAAATTCGGGGTTATGACACTTTCAGGTCATAATTGACTTCTTTGTAGAATGCATGTGGGGCATCATGTCAATATACTAGGTATAAATATAAAGGGGTATAAAAAATGTAAATGAAAAAATGGATACATACAATACAGAGTGAAAATAGGGGTTTTTTTAAATTGGGAAGGAATATTGGGAGGGGGTTAAAAAAAAAATTTGAGAGGTATTTTCCAATATTTTTTGAAAATAGGGGTATTGTTTCATATGCCAAGAATGAACATGTTATGGCATGGTTTCACTAAGTGAAGACCCCGTGAAAAAATCAATCTCACCAATCCCCATCTCATGGATTCAAACTCAGAAATGTTTATTGGCTTCGCGTGGCCAAAACGACCCCTTCCAAACCCCAAAAAATAGATCTATCTTCTCGGGCACTTAGCATCACCAAAAATGACTTCCTAGCCATGGATAAAAATGGGAAATCACATAAAGATGTGGGGGAGATCCCATCTTGCTCATAGGGGAAAAAATGGCCTCAATAAACAATAAAAAATCGTGGGTTTCTTCTACCATTTATTTTGCAACCAAAAATTGTTTTTCCCCAGCTGAGTAATGAGGAATCAACAAAAAAATGACTATGGAAGATCCCATCCACTGAGCATTTCCCAAAACAATCTCCCATCCATGGGAAAAATGAAGAAAACTGCAAAAACGTGAGGGAGAATTCCCCATCTCTCTCCAGCTGCATGAGGAAGCAAACTCATGGGTGAATAATGGCTTGGGAATGCCTTTCCAAGAATTTACTTTCCCAAGAAGCCAAAAACATGTTTTCCAAAAATGGGTGACTTCCCAAATTCGAATTTGACCTCCATACCTTTCCCATCCCAAGGCAATAACTTCCTTCACCAACTTTAGATGATTGGGCATAAAAGACCAAAATGGGTAGTTGACTACTTTATGGGTTTTCCCTTAGACATTTGTCTTTTCCCCATCCCAAGGGTTTGATTATTCCCCCCTCCCTATTCCTTGTGAAATCATGCCCCCATCTCTTTAACGTTGTGGCACATAGCTAGTTGTGGTATTTTTATTAATTTCCATTTTACATGATGTCTCAAAAATATTGTGCCTGGATAACACATAAAACATCGACATCGATTTTAATCTCCGATACATAAAATACTATATCCATGGTGGGTCCTTTTCCTTTAGCTCCACACCACGATTTAATACAATATTTACATCATATGCAATTTAATACCACGGGGTCGAAACCAGGGTGTTACAATTTTATTTTGAAAATTATAGGTCTCTGATACAATCATAGATGTTACATTAGAGGAAATTTCAACTCAAAATGGGCCTCCTAATATGAACTAATAAAATAATAGTTAAAATAATAAAATAATATTTATTAATTTTGGAGGAAGAAAAGAAAAAAACTACTTTTTTGTTTGTATTTTTGACATATCTCTCCGTGTTTTTACTCAAATTTCGATCGGGAGAGCTCGTTGGATGTGGAATTAAATTCCGCATCCAACGAGCTCTCTCTATCAAAATTTGAGTAAAAACACGGGGAGATATGTCAAAAATACAAACAAAAAAGTAGTTTTTTTTATGATACCTATCCCCAAATTTTTATTAAAAAAATGTTTAAGACCTATACGGTATTTCAAATTTAAATCAATTTCATTGGCTAACACATGATGACATGGAATTTGAATAAAAGTTAAAAGGCCCATTTTGAGTTGAAATTTCCTCTAATGTTTCTTTTACTTTAGGGAATTTTTTAGTAAGGTGGTAAGAAATGACCCATGGAAGAGATTACGAGATATAAATCTTTATTTTGAGTTGAGGGTTGGGTGATATGGTTGCATGAGAAAGTAATTTATGTAACATACCCTAAATACCTGAATAGCTTCTTGAGGTGGGAAGTATAAAATTTCTTCTTCTAAAAACATTTAATCATACCATATAAATTAATCTCATTGTTTATTTAACCATAACCATTCTTTTAGGATTACAACATACTAAATACAATCACTTTAATGCTAACCCACATAAACAAATCTTATTGAATGATATGATAAGACACAACTGTTAGATTAGTTGCATGACGATCCTTTGAATGAGATACAATTACAAATTATCCATGTCCTTTAACTATGGTTAACACCCTCCATATCGAGATACCATATTTTGTACCTGATATCCTGTGCGCAACCGCTGTAGATAAGGTAAGAGTATCCTGAGTGGAGCAAACAAAAAGGTTAAATTTTCTTTAGATAATAAAAGAAACTAACTTTAAAAGTATGCGCATATACAACTGATTTACTCTACACTTGTCTTTTGAGTGTTATCCCAATTCCTTTCACCATTGGAACTCAGTTTCTATAGCCACTACTTGAATCCATGTAACTCAACATACATATTAGTACTATATATCAGATTATAAATTCAACAACATATGTTTCACAATAAACTTGAAAACGTGATAAATTAATTTTATAAACAAAGTTAACCATTACAGATACTTATCTAATCTGAGTTAATCTTGAGCGACTGAAAGTTTGACTTCAACTTTCCTCCCAACCATTGAATCTATTTGGCATATGTTCTTCCTCCTAGATCCACCCCCGAGTTGGACAATGAATCCACTAAGGTAAGGAAGTACTAGAACCATCCCAAAGATCTCTAAACATGACTAGATAGACATTAAAAGGGTGGACCTATGGAGATATCTCATGTTGTTTCATTGTTAACCATGAACAAAAAGGGTGAAGAATCGATTACACATATTCAATGCAAGTGGTGTTTTCTCAATGTATACATCAAACATATAGTATGTCTTATAAAGAAATATGCATCCATTAATCCATTCTAATAGTTCACTAATCTATTCTGCCCATAGGAGGTATTCTCAAACACTTATCATATATCCATAATATATGATTATATACTCTTAAATTAAAATATGCATTTCATTAAATGACACTACTCAACTTTTCTATTTCATATTTTAAGATGTCATTAACCAAATCCAAAGAATGTTTAAGGAAAATGGAAATTTCCACAATTATATTTTATGAATTGAATCGTACGGTAATATCCATACTTATTACTCTTAAGACTATATTATTGGGACTCAAAGTTTATATAATCTTTGTTTTCAACAAAGAGAATGATAAAAGAGACCTTATAAAAAAAGAACTATTCCACCTTTAAAACTCCAAAATAACTCCATAATATCATATCTATCTTATTTATTTTGAGTCGAAAACATTTTGTACTTATAATGCAATATTTAAATGATTTATAACTTTTCCATAATAAGGCAATTGAAGTTAATATGACACATGTATTTTGATTACATAACCACCATTCAACCGTGACTATGGCAATCGTTTATGTATTACAAATATAATCAGAAACAAGTCCTTATCAAAAAGAACCATTCTACTTTTAGACTCCATAATATCATATCTATCTTATTTATTTTGAGTCCAAAACATTTTATACTTATAATGCAATATTATAATGATTTTCCATAATAAGGCAATTGAAGTTAATATGACACATGTATATTGATTACATAACCACCATTCAACTGTAGCTATGGCAATCGCTTATGCATTAATTAATTGCACAAGTTTATTTTTTTCATCTTCAGGAAGTTTAAAATATTACACCTGAAATCATAGCAATCATATTGGTTAATTATCGCAAATAACCAAATATCCATGTTGGCAGCAATATCTAAACACTATTTTATCAACAAAATCGAAATAAAAGGACAATAACCCTTTGAACAACACCCTTGATTTCTAGAGAAGGATCCCATACTGGAGTTTCTCGGTCAAGCACTTAGTTAAAGATATGGGAATTTTTTTTTCAATAGTTTAGCAGTCGCTAAAAGTATGGGACCGGGGTTTCAAGTTAATACGAATCACCCATAAGTGCATGTGTACTACTAGTGTCTCTTCAGGCAGAAAATCCATCAAAAGTCCTCGAATATCCATGAAACTTAAAATTTTAATAACTCTTTTTGTATATCTAAGCATATTTAAATATACAGACCCGTCATTTTCAAATATAATCTTATATAAATATATAAAACCATCATTTTCAAATATGAGCATATATAAATATATATAGAACTATCGTTTCCATATCTGAGCATATATAAATATATAAATCCATGTTTTTCATATCTGGGCATATATAAATATATAAAACCATCTTTTTGGTAGATCCGGGCATATCCCAATCAAAATTCATGTATCTAAAAATATTGTTAGGTTAAAACGAGCAAAATTAACATAATAATGAGGGAGAAATAAGCATTATAACAAGCAACCACATATAGACACACAATATACCCTGGAAACCCCATGCGGGGAAAACTAGCACCAATGAAGATCTTCATTACATGGCCAAAACCGCCATCCGGGCCAAGTGAGATAGCCACCGCTCACCTCCAGGCCACTTTACAATAGAGCTTCCTTAAGCCTTATAAAGGCTTCATCACATGCAATACCATAGGACAATACCATGGGATACAACAAACCATGTGCCTAAACCATGTGCTAGACCTAAACCACCTTTGACTAAATCCTGAGTCAAGGTTAACCCTAATAATCCCCCCTTTAAACTTGACTTGCATTAATCACCAATCCCCCTCAAAGTTTTACAGAGGAATCTCACATACACCCCCCTATCACCTAGGTCTATCTCCTGACTCTACCAGTGAGTTACCAGGGGTATGCATGCCTTACCAGGTCTTACAGCCATATGCCCATTTACATGCAAAATGCTCCATTACTCTCTTTTTTTTCATGTGTCTTCATGATGACTACACCCTACACCATCACCATCTATTGCTTCATCCTCTCACTTTCCATGCTTGTCATGCCATGCCTTTAGTTATTGCATATTCATCACTTTCTCCATTGTCATAGGTGACTCATCGATGGGGGGAACCTAATCTAATAGAGCACCACCTTTGCGCATCGCCCCTCTGGCTCATACACATGCACTGCACACTACTCATGTTGGTAGCATTCACAGAAACCATTTTTATTTGCAACCAAGGATCTCTTCAACAATATATGCCAACGGATTCATCCAACTTTTTTGGCTGAGCTAAACTCCAAGACCAGAAACTAGAACTAGGATTTGTGGCCTCCCCTTTGCCAGCTCAACGTTCATAATGGAGCTGGATTCTTTACCCAAATAGGGCTAGGGATTTTTATTCTGCATGGTTGATTACTTAACACAAATGTGGTTCCATGGATCTCCTTATGCATCCTCATCAATATCCTTGCAGAATGATGCATCAGTGCTATTAATGAGATTCCCATTTCTTCCGTTGTCATGATCAGTTGAGCCCAAACCATGAAATCAGATACCAACAACAGCGGCCTTGGAAGCCCTAAGAAAATCCTTCACTGGCATCTTATTGCTTCATTTTGGGTCACTGGCACGATCCCTTGTAGCCTCTAGCGATGTAGAATGCCCATGATATTTTCTCACCGTGCAGACTGCACACAAGGGAGGCTCTACTTTTCATGGCCTGCTTCTGCGCCCCTTGATTCACTATGCCTTGCTCCTCAATTGAGATACAGAGGCCGATCCTTCTCTTTCCTAGCGGCCTCCACCAGAACGCATGCAACCTTCCACATTTATCACGATCTTCGCGTCCTTCAGCAAATATCAGAACGCATTGGTGTCTTGCTCTAAATTAGATGGAATTTTCTTGTTTGTGGATTTGACTGCTCCTTACACAGGATCACTGGAACTCCTTTACGACCTCTATGCTTCAATTCCATCAATGAGCTTCCCATCTCTTCCACAATTACGGTTAGCTGATCTCGAGCCACTCAATCAGATATCAATATTGGTGGCCTTGGAAACCCCCAACAGATCTCAGAACTCTGTTTATTTATGCCAATCATATCTTGGACAACAATGGATTGCAACCCTTTTCGCTAATGGCTGGCAGTGACAGTTGCAGTCGCGGATTGGCTCCTTATGTCGCTAGGGTTTCAACCTCCCTTTCTTCATCCTTCATAGCCACCAGCTGTTTTGCTTTTTCACCCAATGGCAAGTACAGATCCTTCTGGTATAGATAGTCCTCCATTTGCATCTTCCATAACTGATAGTTTTTTCCATTAAATTTCTCGACCCTAAACTTTCCTTCTTTCGCCATTGCTCCCACTCAAACCAGGAACCCTTCTTTCATGATATTTTACCAACCAAATAGACCTTTTGGATATGATACCAATTGTTAGTTTAAAACGAGCATCATTAACATAATAATGAGGGAGAATTAAACATTATAACAAGCAACCACATATAGACACACAATATACCTTGGAAACCCCATGCGGGGAAAACCAACACCAATGAAGATCTTCATTACATGGCCAAAACCGCCATCTGGGCCAAGTGAGCTAGCCACCGCTCACCTCCAGGTCACTTTACAATGGAGCCTCCTCAAGCCTTATAAATGCTTCATCACATGCAATACCATAGGACAATACCATGGGCTACAACAAACCATGTGCTAGACCTAAACCACCTTTGACTCAATCCCAAGTCAAGGTTAACCCTAACAAATATATAGAACCATATTTTTTTAGATCTGAGCATATCCCAATCAAAATCCATGGATATAAAAATATATAGAACCATAGTTTTGCGGATCTAAGCATATCCCAATAAAAATTCATGGATCTAAGTCAGGTGTTTACTACATTTGAAAGAAAATGCAGGAATAATTTCAAAACGCAGATAAACACAGATAAGTTTTACAACACATATCAATTCTTTGTTGGTCCTAGATCTATAAAGATCCTCAACACGCAGTTATTTAACGAAAAAAGAGTGGGAAGGTACTAGGAACTAGAGTTATCATTTTGCAGATTTCTAGCTTACAAACCAGCACAAGCATGAACTCGACCTCATGTAATCAAGGAAAACAATTTTGGGAAAACTATTCCAGAAAATAACTTCACACAAAAATCACACATCACAGACACAGACATGGGTTTGATTTCCTATATTAAATGCACACATTTGGGAATGATTTCCAATAGTAAATCACATACATCCAAAATAGATAATAGGGGAACAAAATACATAGTTCACTTAGCGTAGACAAATAAAAAATCATTGGTAGAATTCTAAGCGAGGAATGAACTAGAGAATGGAAGTTCCATACCATGTCAAAGGTCCAAATGAATGGACACCTCTTTAAGTATTGTCTCTCTGCCATAAATCCCTATTCGCCATGGTTTTCTCTCTTTTTCCAAGAACATAATCTTTTTCCTCGAGTGTGTGTGTGTGTGCCCTTCAGAATCTCATGACCATTTAAATAAAGACTCGATTGGTTCCTCAAGGAAACAAGTGGCAAGAACAGGACTCCATGTTTCCTTTCGATTAAGGAGCCCCTTTCCACCATTCTCGAGAAGATCAAGAAAAGAAAATGTATATAAATTTTCTCATAATGTAACCAGTGGCGGTTTTCTCCAACTACAAAGTCCCAATTCATATTTGTTTTATATATATTAATAGAGCTGAATATATATAAAAGTATGATTGATGTTTTGTTCTAAACCATAATCTTTTGATAGTCCATTTAATCAGTAAATTCCATATTGATTTATTTTATGTGTAGATATATTTATAAAGAAATAATGTTTTCTAATTAAATTAGGTATCTAAAATTTATCCTTTCATAACCTTTTTATATAAAGTATTGTATATTATATATACACAAACCAATTTCATTAACTTAAGAGTATAATATTTTTGCATAGTAATGAAAAATAATAATAATAATAATAAACTCCGAAGAAATAATAATAATAATAATAATAATAATAATAAACTCCAAAGTGAGCTAGTGTTACCTCTTCACTTCATTACTGACCAGTTCCTTGTCCTTGATATTATCACTACTCTAAACATATGATTACTTAAGAATCATCAAGTGAGAAGTTTATTTTCTTTAAGTGCCAACCGCACTTAAGATGACATCCCTCGTCCATGGCATCCTAGCCATATACTTTTCCCCCTAGTGGATTCGTCCCCAATCATCGTTTTAGTTGTGCAAATATTCTATCCTCCTAACATTATCAATTTCATCCACAATTTTGATGAAGCTAGGATTAGTACTTACAGTTCCCTGTACTTACACTTCGCACTTTCTGGTCACGTAGTAAGGGGATGTTACATCCTTTCCCCCTTAGAATTAACACCGTCCTCGGTGTCACATGTTTTCCAAATCTTTATCGTCATTTCCCCTTTAGGTTCTCATTGCTTTCTTTTGCATCCTTTGTGATGTCTTTTAGCTCTGTTGTCCTCTAACATGTTCTCCGTAAGATATCACAAGGTCTACCTAGAATATCATATTTCTACATACTTCTAATGTCAACAGAATATTGCATAAGTAAAAACATGTTTTACTTGACCTATTTAGTGTGTCACTCTTTATGGAAATTTTTCAGACAACAATCCTCTTAGCTCGACTTGCCATACACATATTAATCTTTTAGATTAACAGGATTACATCACGTGTTTTAGGCGACTAACATGAAATATGAAACATACCACTACATGTCCACTATGATCAACATCAACAGTATAGCCATAAATTAATAATCTAACACTATTTAATTTCACAATGGTTCAAGTATTCCCTATCTAGTCTATTTATCGACAGATAATCACATTACCTCATAGGAATGAATTTACTTAAAAAGCATATTCCTTTTATAAGTGTTATTAAGTGCCTTTCTGGTTTCTCTTGGATTCCCTCCATCCAAACAAACACAGTGCCAACAATAATCTGAGTACTAATCCAGGCTACCCAACATGGGGATGATACCCCTCCTTGGGCGTATCTCCTACCCATACTATTCAGGGGGCTTCACTGAGCTTAAGCACTTCCTTTCTCAAACACCATGATACTCGAAGGTTCTGCACTGAGCCCCTACTCTTGTGATAGTCCTCTTGCAGTGTAAATTCATGCGGAAAGAAGTCTAACCAAACGTTTTACACATGTGCATCCCCATAGGATGCGTACTGGTGCTTAGATGACCAAAGGGAAACCATGTACCTCCTGTACAAATATGTACCTCATGTACAAACATGTACCTTTTGTACATTATTTCTTTTAGTTTCACATGTACCAAATGTCTCTCATGTCATTTGGTTTCTTGCAGTCATTGAACTTTGGTTCCCATCATGGCACTCTATATTATTTCCATAACCAAGTCCCTTATGCTGACACTTCTCCATGAATGGTTAGTCACAATATCAAACTGTATAACAATAAATATTTCATGTAATGGTTCCCACCGATGAATGATTTCAATTAACTTTCGATGTTATCTTTATTCAATAGGAATAGGCAATCGATTTCTTGCCTAATTAAAATTCATAATGATTTGAATCACCCCATTCCTTGCATAACAGGCGATATAATATTGGTATTTATATCTGTGCACTTTTAACATGACTGGTATTCATTTTATTTGATTTGTATATGCATAATCCTAAAAGTACATACCTCTATCATCGTTACCCAACTTTCCAAATCAGATTCCTTGGTTAAAACTCAACTAACAACAATGAACAGTTCCAATGATCTCGTTTTCATAAATTCATAGAAATACTAATAGTATCCTAGAAACTATTTGTTAACACAACAATTCATAACATTGTCATAAGGTGAAAAATTTAGTCGTAGAAGACTTTCTCTTAGTTTTCCATATAATCATATACCAAGTCAATAAAAATCGCCACTTACCCATAAGTGTTTTTTAACTCTAATAATCAATTCCAAATATGTTCTATTTAGTCACTTACTTTTACAACAACATTAATCTGTTACCAATAACATACACCAAAATGGGTCAATATTTTCTTCAGACTAAAATATTGAGTAGTCATACTTCTATTGACCTGACCTTTTATGCTTGTTTATAACATACAGTGAGTTCTTCTAACAAGGTCATTTACTATGTTTTCAATCTAATATCGCATGTGAAAATGGAATTGTTATCACTTAGTATTGAAGGTTAAGGAGACACTTCATAAAACATTAAGGATACTGGAATTTCTAACCATAATTCCTATTAATCAATGTTTAATGTCTCTAGTAAATATACAGCATTAACACAATGCTTTTTCCTACTAATGTATAAACATATGATTATGAAAAAATGCATTTTTCTAATGTCACAAAGTTTCCCTTTGAGATGACACCTCCAAACTATCACAAGTTATCATACGAATACTTGAGATACAAGAGATAGGTCATATGACTAAAGAAGAATGGTTGTCATTTTCTTAATATTTTTACAAAATTTTCCATGGGTATAATGTCTACATCCTTCTTCTACGGGTTTGTCTTGTATTAGTTTAATTCACATCTAAATTATTCCTTTCGAATTCCGAAAGGATAAACATACTATTTATTAGTCGACAACGCTATATTGTAATGAATCTATGCACTATGCATTTAATAATATTCTAAGACCCTTTTTTATAATGCTTCACCAGATTATTTTTATAGGAATCGTGTTATACTCGAAACCAAAAAATGGTAATTATCTCATTTTAGATGACCAAATAGTCACTCTAGTTTGATCATAATCCTCACCCATCCATAGGTTTCTCAAAGTAACTTTGCACCCCTCAATTACTTCCTATAACACAAAAACTGCAAGGTTAGTTCGTTTTCATCATTACATCTCCCATTATATGAATTTCAAAATTACCATGCACTCATTATGACAAGGAGAAAAATATATAATAAATAATGATTTATTTTCTTGCTTTAATCTACCTACATTCAAATTTTCATATTTATCTCCACATTAGTGGGAAACAAGGATTAGATATACACTTACAGTTCATCCCGTAGAATATAAATGACTCGAAGCATGAGAGGAAAAGTCTTCCTTGATATTTACCTTATTTCTTTTTATAATCTGTAAGCATCCAATCCTTAGTTCATACAACGTGTACCTTCTTATTTATTTTCGGCCCATATAGGTCCAAGTGCTACAACTTGAGCTTTAATACCACATGTAACATACCCCAAATACCTGAATAACTTCCTGAGGTGGGAAGTATAAAATGTCTTCCTCTAAAAACATTTAATCACACCAAATAATTTAAACTCATTGTTTACTTAACCATAACCATTCTTTTAGGATTACGACAAACTAAATACAATCACTTTAATGCTAAACCACATAAACAAATCTTATTGAATAATAGGATAAGACACAACCGTCACATTAGTTGCATGATTATCCTTTGAATGAGAAGACAATTACAAATTATCCATGTCCTTCAACTATGGTTAACACCCTCCATATTGAGATACCGTATTTTGTACCTGATCTCCTAGGCGCAACCGCCAGAGATGAGGTAAGAGTCTCCCAAGTGGAGCAAACAACAAGGTTAGATTCTCTTTAGATGATAAAATAAACTAACTTTAAAAGTATGCACATATACAACTGATTTACTCTACACTTGTCTTTTGAGTGTTATCCCAATGTCTTTCACCATTGGAACACAATTCCGTAGTGAAGCCATGTAACTCAACATGCATATTAGTACTATATATCATATTATAAATCCAAGAACATAAGTTTCATAATAAACTTGAAAACAAGATAAACTAATTCCATAAACAAAGTGTTGAGGCCTGGAAATTCGCAGGCGGAAACAGTAAGGGATTCTCCCCAATCAACGTTCCCAACTAGCCCGTTGACTATTTGGAATAGGGAATCCGTCCGGTTTGCGGTCCGGCTACCGTAGGTCAAGAAACAAAACAAAGGCTTTACCGGTTGCGGCCCGGCCCATCGAGTTTTTGTATTTTGACTTTAATAAATGAGATGCAAGTGCCTAACTAAATGTAGAGCGATCAAGATGCAGGGAGCGGTCACAATGTGATGTGCAGGTTCTTACCTCTCGTCTTATGCTCGCAAGCAACCAAATCAGCTACAGTAAGAAATAAACTAACTTTCTAATCTATCCCTAGGGAGCAAGGTTATCATTATGGGTGAGCAATAAATCTTGTGCATGCACTATGAAGAATCACAGATAGCTGATATTTCTTTCAAGACACATGAACACTTATAGATATTTAAATAACCAGATAGCCGATCATTTTATAACAACAATAATTGCTCACAGTGGAAAATATCAAACAAGATACTGAAGAACATTCAACAAGAACATAGGTTCAGGAATTTAAACATTCTCACAACAAATGAAACACCGCTGAAAACGAAATAGTTCCTCTTCAACATTATTCATTGAGTCGCATTGATACATTCCATTCTACTCTCTCCAACAAGTAAAAATTTGCAGTTTCTTTGCAAAACGAAATAGTTCCTCTTACAAGAAAACATTTACCAAAATTTTCCAGGGGAAAAAGCCCTTTCTTCTTCCCACTTTCAAATATTTAAACTAAAAATACTGAGTGCTTCGTTTTCCTCCCCAGACGCGTGGTCTTTCAGTTTCTTCAATGCTTCATATTCCGATCTTTTGTCAGTAGGTGATCATGAAACACTTGGTAACTGATCCGTTTCTGGGATCATGCCTTTACAACTCCGGACTTCATTCTCCATTTGCCTCATTTCAGTCATACCTCCGCCAAGTGGGTTAGTCTTTCTTCTTTCCTGCAGTCAATTCACGAGCATGGTTCAACAACAAATATTATCAATTAACCACCATCTCACAAGGAAATGGCCGGGTGCACCACATACGGGCCTGGAAAAATATCATATGGTCACTGGCGGAAAAAAAAACAAGTCGGAAGTCAGAAGGAAGTGAGATCGGGGGCTAGGAGGATCTTCCAGCCGCAATGTCGAGCGAGGCTTAAGTCGCAGCCAAGCGAAACGCGGGCAGGGTATGCCATAAATCAGACGTCGAATGGTTTTTTATTTTCGGAAGCCAGAAGACTCTAGGAGCCGCAACGGTGGAGGAGGAAAGCTAGGGGATACGTGGAGCGGACGGGAAAACTTAGTCGGACGTAGGAAGACACTCAGATCAGGAGCGAAAGAGATCACCCAGCCGCAACGACGGAGGAGGAGAGGCTACAGGAAAGCGATCGAAGGCTAAAATGAATCGGGCATCGGATGGGTTCAGACATCAGACAAAGAAAATATCTTGGAGCCGCAACGGCGGAGAGGCTAAGACTTTTCATCTTCCGATCCAACAGCAAAAAGAGGCCCGACTACGGGAAAACTCAAGGGTTTGAGTAGCGTTAACAACCAAAGTCGTTTTCTTCGCAAAGGCTGCCCTGAAGAACAAAATTTCACTTCTTCACAGCCAGAAATCCACGACTTAACTGAAATTGAACATGGCATGAATAAACCTGCTGGCATCCAATCTTCAAAGTAAAACAAAAAGAAGATATGCCCGAGAGGCTCAAGCATTCTAACGATCCAACCAGGCAAAATGATGAGGAGGGGCCCAGAATTTAAATAAGAATAAATTTGGGGAGGACAGTTGTAGCAGCAACAACTGGCGATTTCCTGGTGAACCTAGGTCTCTAGGTGATTATACTTTGAGCAACAGACTATTTAACCATAATGCTTCTAACGAATTCTTCCAGCCATATGGATTCCTCGACCAACAGAGGTGTGTACCTTAATCATTGATGATGGTCCCTTTGGGGGAAGTGGAAACTGAAACCTTCAAGTCCAGATAACTCTGTTGGGGCCAGAGGATGAGTTTCATTATTACCTCTATCTTCAGGTAGTTAACAGCGTGGACACGACAGGATCGCAGCAGATAGTAAACAGCATTATTCGTTTGCTCCTCGTTCCCATGCCATTTTAACACTCTTGTGCTTTTGGAATTTTGTCCCTTTCATTTGAGTCTTTCTGTGCGCCTTTCTTATTGAATTTTAATTCAGGATCCTCTATCCCATAGTGTCCTTTTGTGTGAGTGGTATATTGTAAGCTTCAGCTCACGGACGGAGAGGATCTTTTGGCCTTAAGTACTTATGATTCAGCACTTGCTTTCATTTATGATGCTTTTATAGAAGTCTTGATTCTTTATTCGCCTTTTGGCATTCTTCTCTTGGCATGGGATCATTTATATTTAATACACTATTCACCCTGCTTCTTTCCGTGGGTCCTTTACTGTTGCTCCTTTGACATTTCAAGTGTGATATGGATGGAACCCCGACATAGTACTCCAGACCCCTCTAATCCGGTTTAATTCACAGGGGTTAAGCAGGACTTCAATGTATACAACATTTTATTCGATAAAACTGTTAGGATGGAAGAAATCTTTTAGCAATACACAGGCTGACACTCAACGTATTTGATATTCTCAAAAACCTTAATTTCCTCCAGACAACCACAATTTCATTCCCCTTATTGAAAATCAAAACTAAAATTAAATAAAATGAAAGCATGACTCGAAAACAACTCTACAGCTTATTTATATACAAGGCAGAAAAAATCAAAGACACTCAAGAAAAGTAAGGATTGAGAACCAAACCATTAACTGGCAAGTTCTCCTCCCATCCCTATAAATCTTGCATCTTATAAGTAGCAGGGCCAAGTTTGGCTACAATCTGAAAGGGGCCTACCCATAACTGCTGGAATTTTGTATGATTTCCTTTCTCATCATGGGGGTGGTCCCATTTGAGGACTAAGTCTCCTACTTCAAAGTATTTTTTCCCAGCTTTATGCTTGTCAAACCATCTCTTAACTGACTCTTGCTGTTGTTTAAAACGTTCTCTAGCCTTGGATCTGGCCTCTTCTGCTTTCAGGAGATTATATATTCTTATTTGTAGGACTTCATCCTCCGACCCTCTAGACTCTTGGGCTAGTATGGAGGCTGGTAGCATGAGATTGGGAGGCAACATAGCTTCCTTACCATACACAAGGGTATAGGGTGACACTCCTATTGCAGACTTGGGGGTGACTCTGTCAGCCCACCGGGCATTGGGTAAGGCTGAGTGCCAACTTCGTTGGTTTTCTATTACGGTCTTCTTCAGGATTCTAATGAGGTTTTTATTGGAGGATTCAGCCAGGCCATTCCCTTGTGGATAGTAGTTAGCAGAATAATGTAATTTTATTCCTTTGTCATGAGCGAATGCAGTTAATTTAATTGATGAAAAGTATTTAGCATTATCAAAAACTAATGAAATTGGAACTCCAAACCTGGTCATGATATGATCTTGTAGGAAGTTGATGACTTCATCTTCATTTATCTTGCGCAATGGGATAGCTTCGACCCATCGAGTGAAATAATCAGTCGCAGTAAGAATGTACTTATGCAGCAGTGAAGAATTTGGCTTTATTTCTCCAATCATGTCCAATCCCCATTGTTCGAAAGGTTCTGTGATCATAACAGGCTTTAGGGGTGTGGCTGCTTTGGGCTGTCTTCCACCACACCTTTGACAAATATCACATTTCCTGACATGTGCGTGTGCATCCTTGAAGAGTGTAGGGAAATAGTAACCGACTCTAAGGATTTTGTGGGCTGTAGTGTCGCCGGAAGAATGTCCCCAAGCCGGACCGTCATGTAATTCTGCCATTACTTTTTTTGCATCTTCCTTTTCTAAACACCTAAGGAGAATCCCGTCATAATTCTTTCTGAATAACACTCCTTCAACAAGATGATAGGAGGCTGATTTGAGACGCAGAGCTCTTCTTTGTTTGGAATTCCAATGTTCTGGTAATATCCCCGACTGTAAGCAATGCACAAGGTCCCTATACCAAGACTCAGGAGCTGTAAACAGAGGGCATACATCCATTACATGCAATTCGGCTTCCTCTTCCCATGCTTGTTCTTCGTTGTTTCTACTTCCAATCATCAATTTGCATAGCCCTTGACCTTTCACTATAGTAGCCGGTTTGAATTCAAGGTCGTATTCTTGAAGGGCTGTTACCCAGTTGCCCCTTCTTTCTCCCAACTCTTTCTGAATGAGAAGAGATCTTACTGCTGGGTAAGGGACTATTACCTTGGTCCGATTTTTTAATATATAAGGCCTGAAAAGATTCACTTCCTTAAATACTGTGTAAGCCTGCTTATCAATGGATGGGTAGTTTAATTCAGCCCCTTGGAGCCTAGTGCTCATGAAAGAAATTGGGAATTCATCGCCCCCATCCTCCTTTTGCGTAAGCACGGCTGCCAATGAATCATCGGATACAAATGTGTACATAATGAAGTCTTTATCAAAGTCTGGACTTTTCAGGGAGGGCGCATGGGCAACATCAGTCTTGATTTTGTTGAAAGCAGTCTTTTCAGTTTCAGTCCACTTAAACTGTGCATTTTGCTTGACCATCTGCTGCAGTGGCTTGACAGTCTGAGCAAAATCAGGCACAAACCTTCGTACGAAATTTATTGTCCCTATGAAAGATTGCATTCCTTTTTTATTATGGGGCATAGGAATTTGTTCAATGGCCTTGATTATTTCTGGGTCTATAGATATACCTCTCTTTGAAACTATATGCCCCAGTAATTTTCCTTCTGTGACCGTGAATACGCACTTCTTATGATTGAGGGAAATGCCATACTTCTGACAGCGCTCGAAAATTTGCTTCAGGTGGAACGCATGCTCCCCTATTTTCTTCGAAAATATTGTGATATCATCAAGGTAGACCACCACACTTCGTCCAATCAATCCACGGAAAGCTATGTCCATAGCTCTCTGAAATGTCGCACCAGCATTAATCAGTCCAAAAAGCATTATTCTATATGCGAAAGTTCCCCATTTAGTTTTGAACGTTGTCTTCAATCTATCTTCCTCGGCCACTAACACTTGGTTGTAGCCAGAGAATCCGTCTAACAATGAAAACAATTCAGAACCAGAAACCATCTGTAGAAATTGCTCCATGGGAGACACCGGATAGTTGTCTTTGTCTGAGGCGCGGTTTAAGTTTTTGAAGTCCACGTACGGTTTAAGTTTCTGAAGTCCACGCACAGTCTGATTTCTTCCGACTTTTTCCTGACCGGCACCAAATTTGACACCCACTCTGAGTGTCGTACTTCAAAAATAATCCTAGCGTCCAACAATTTTTTCACCTCACTTTGAATCAGTGGCTCCAACTTGGGGTGCATCTTCCTTAATGGCTGCTGATATGGCTTGACACCTGCTTTAATAGGGATGATATGCTTGATAATGCTGGTGTCGTAGGTCTTCAAATCTTTGTATGTCCAGGAAAAGACATATTTGTACTGCTTGAACAAACTGGAAAACCTATCCCTTTCGGCAGGTGAACAGCATTTGCCAAGGTTCACAAACTTAGGATCCATCTCAGTCCCCAAGTTTATCAGTTCGAACTGCAGGGTTGAGCTGTGCGTCTTTACATTAGCGGTTCTTCGGAATTTTTCATTCAAGTCAAACATCTTCTCTAATGTTCTGACTCCTTTAAGGACGAAATTGTCAAATTTCATCTCGGCTTGGTGTTTTTCATCATCGATGATCACTCCCTTGAATACATCCTCATTGGTCAAACATTCTATGATTTGCTGGTCATCATCGAACACCCTCAGATTGGTGATCATATCTGGTACGGAAGGCCTGAAAAGTAATTCAATAGAACATCTATTATTAGTGGGTACCATCCTGGCAGCTGATGTGGCCAAAAGATCAACGGCCGCGTTTTTCATTCATGGGATTGAAATAATATTGAATGCATGAAAACATTTAAGCAAATCACATACCTCGCTTTGGTAAGCTTTCAAATGGGGGGAAACACAATGTATCTAATTTCTTATTTGCTTTACAACTATTTCTGAATCCCCAAAAACTTTTAAATTACTAACCTTTAGCTCAATCGCTTTCTTGAGTCCCTGCAGCAGTGCTTCATACTCAGTCATATTGTTAGTACACTCAAACTCTAATCTACAGGACAGGAAGTGTTTATTTTTTTGTGGATCAATGAGGACGCAGCTGGCCCCTGACCCTTCTAATGTTTTAGATCCATCAAAAAATAAAGTCCAAAAAACATTATCTACTGAAAAAGAATCTACTTCTACTGCTAAATCTACTATTTTACAATCAAACTCATCAGCCTGCGAGAAACAAAGGAGTTCAGGCTAGGCGTCAGATATGTTGCTGGCCTCTTCCGCTTGATAGTTCCCTGGTTCTAGTTCGAGAAAGTAGTTTCCCAACATAGGTTCGACTGGTATATTCTTCTCGTCCAGCTGGGTAACATTGTGTTTCATGTGAGGCTCCCTCAAAACCTTAATCTGATTGGGGCTTCCTTTGTATGGCAACCATAGGTGTGACCAATCTGAGGTGAAATATCCATTCAATTTAGCTGACCAATCTCTTCTCAGGACCAGGCCATAAGCGTCTGGTATATCAGCCACCACGATGTTGATAACTTGGCATACTTTGTCATTTGATGCCAAGCGAATTAGAACGTCCTCCATTTCACCAATTACCTTAACGTCGGTCCTATCCAATTGCACCACCCTCCATGTGGTTGGCTTAAACTGCCCATTGATTTTCTTACATACTGATATGGGCATGACATTAATTGACTCCCCTGAGTCTACTAGACAATTGTGAACCTTATGATTAAAAATTTCAAATGTCAAGAGGAAGGGCGGCTGTTTAGTTTTAGACTCACCTCCAATGCTAGATTCTCCGATTTCTTCTTCGTCCCAAGGCTGATTGACAGCAGGTCGCTCCTCTTTTGATGTTTCCAGTGCTTTCAACAACCTTTCTTTCTGTTGAGGTACTTTGCACATTTCAAATAGCGGGACGTTTGCCTTTATCTTTTTTAAGTCTTCGACAACGTCATATTCAAGTTGTTGTTTTATGGACAGAGATTTATCTGCATTCACCTTTTCTTTGTCTAGTTAAGGTCGCATTCTATCTTGCTTAGGATCTTGGCTAGAAATAGCAAATTCCAGAACCTTATCAGCCAAGGATTTATCTTGAAATTTCTTCTTGATGTTTCTTTGCATCCTTCTGATATTTGGGAGTAAAATACTGTCAACACTAACTGTTTCTTGGCTTCTAGTTGTCACATTAGCTTCCCTGACATTCTTGTGTCTCTGAGAATATTCCTCCTCTGCATCGAGTAAGGAGACAGAATTCCATAATGCCATGGTCTCCTCCTCCTGTCCTTTTGTAGAAGTGGAAGCAACACTTTCTTTCTGTTCATCATCATCTTCCTCCGTTAAACTTGAATCCAACATCTGATTCATGACTAATGTCATTGAATTTATCCATTTCGGACAGTTCTTTTCGGAATGAGGTTGTTGGTGAAAGGTACAGAAATTTTCCATCCCTATCTCTGTCAGATTCATGGATGCAGTCTTCTGAGGCGGAGGTTGGAGCTGATTTTTGTCCTCTCTTTTCTTATAATATGGCCTGAATAACTTCTGTGCTTCTTTTTCTTTTTCTAATTCTATGATCTTATTAGACAGCTTTTGCATCATTTTAGCCATACTTTCGTAATCTGCTGACTTTTCCTCCTTAGTCTTTCTGAACAATAAGGTTTTTCTTCCCATACCTTTCTCTCCTAATTGTCCTGGATAGTCTTCAACGCTTTCTCTTTCCGCTTCCACCACTTCTTCCTCTTCATAGGTCTTTGTCAAAATAGTCTTGGTCCTACCTTTTGCAAACATGGCCAAATCAGGGCCCAAAGCTGAAGTATAGTATTCAATCAGTACTTTGTCTGAAGGCTTATCTATTTCAGAGAAATTTTTAAGATATGCTGCAAACCTTTGTGTGAAGCTGTGAACTTTTTCTTTTTTTTCTTTCTTTAATGCACACAGTCCTTTCATGAGGGCAGCATGAGTCTTTTGGACCGCATACTTTCTCTTGAACATTCTTTCGAAGGTATCCCAGTCTGGGATAGAGTTGGCAGGCAAACCAAAATACCATGAGGCCGCAGCTCCTTTGAGGGTATGCGGGAATAGTCTACACACCACATCTTCGTGTTCTCTAGCCCTCAGACATTCTATTGCCAAGTAGAAACTTTGTAGATGATCATCCACTAGGATCTTCTCATTGGGGTCAAATTTAGGAAGTAACTTCTCAAAGGCTTGAGGTAGGTCATGCAAAGGCGGGGTCAGATTTAGAGGTGACCTGGCTTTCCAAGCTGGCGGTGGATTTGGTGGATTAGGTGGAGGTTGATTTGCATTAACGCCGGCCATGAGTTGAGGTGGAGAGTGCGGAGGGGAACCAACAGGAGTGCGAGGAGGTGAACCAATAGGGGTGTGAATAGGAGAGCTGTAAGGGGCATCTGGGCCTACTTGGTTCAAAGGCAATTCAACTTCCTGTAAGGAGGTTTCCACAAGTTCTTCCCAGTCTCCAACCAACAGTGAATATTCTACTATAGGACGGTCTTTCTTCTTGTACTCTCTTCTAGGCAATTCGTGGATAATCAGCAACACTCCAATCTTCTTTACGTAAGCACGGGTATGTCTTCTCAGGTCGTTAACAATTTTGTTGCAAACAGGATATAGATGTTCTTTGTTTTCTTCTTCCGGAATTGGATTACATGGTCCACTACTTTCAGAACTGTAACCAACGGAATAATCTCGGTAAAACGGGTTTCCTCGACTAGCCATGCACTAGCGGCCCTCCTTCTAGCGCCAAAACTATTGAGGCCTAGAAATTCACAGGAAGCAACAGTAAGGGATTCTCCCCAATCAACGTTCCCAACTAGCCCGTTGACTGTTTGGAATAGCGAATCCATCCGGTTTGCGGTCCGGCTACCGTAGGTCAAGAAACAAAACAAAGGCTTTACCGGTTGCGGCCCGGCCCACCGCGTTTTTGTATTTTGACTTTAGGAAATGAGATGCAAGTGCCTAACTAAATGCAGAGCGATCAAGATGCAGGGAGCGGTCACAATGTGATGCGCAGGTTCTTACCTCTCGTCTTATGCTCGCAAGCAACCAAATCAGCTACAGTAAGAAATAAACTAACTATCTAATCTATCCCTAGGGAGCAAGGTTATCATTCTAGGTGAGCACTAAATCTTGCACATGCACTATGAAGAATCAAAAATAGCTAATATTTCTTTCAATACACATGAACACTTACAGATATTTAAATAACCAGATAGCCGATCATTTTATAACAATAATAATTGCTCACAGTGGAAAATATCAAACAAGATACCGAAGAACATTCAACAAGAACATAGGTTCAGGAATTTAAACATTCTCACAGCAAATGAAACACTGCTGAAAATGAAATAGTTCCTCTTCAACATTATTCATTGAGTCGCATTGATACATTCCATTCTACTCTCTCCAACAGGTAAAAATTTGCAGTTTCTTTGCAAAACGAAATAGTTCCTCTTACAAGCAAACATTTACCAAAATTTTCTAGGGAAAAAGCCCTTTCTTCTTCCCACTTTCAAATATTTAAACTACAACTACTGAGTGCTTCGTTTTTCTCCCCAGACGTGTGGTCTTTCAGTTTCTTCAACGCTTCATATTCCGATCTTTTGTCAGTAGGTGATCATGAAACACTTGGTAACTGATCCGTTTCTTGGATCATGCCTTTACAACTCTGGACTTCATTCTCCATTTGCCTCGTTTCAGTCATACCTCCGCCAAGCGGGTTAGTATTTCTTCTTTCCTGCAGTCAATTCACAAGCATGGTTCAACAACAAATATTATCAATTAACCACCATCTTACAAGGAAATGGCCAGGTGCACCACATACGGGCCTGGAAAAATATCCTATGGTCACTGGCGGAAAAAAAACAAGTCGGCAGTTAGAAGGAAGTGAGCTCGGGGGCCAGGAGGATCTTCCAGCCGCAACATCGGGAAAGGCTTAAGTCGCAGCCAAGCAAAACGCGGGCGGGGTATGCCATAAATCGGACGTCGAACGATTTTTTATTTTCGGAAACCAGAAGACTCTAGGAGCCACAACGACGGAGGAGGAAAGCTAGGGGATACGCGGAGCGGACGGGAAAACTTAGTCGCACATAGGAAGACACTCATATCGGGAGCAGAAGAGATCACCCAGCCGTAACGGCGGAGGAGGAGAGGCTACGGGCAAGCGATCGAAGGCTAAAATGAATCGGGCGTCGGATGGGTTCAGACTTCGGACGAAGAAAAGATCTTGGAGCTGTAATGGCGGAGAGGCTAAGACTTTGCAGCTTCTGATCCAACAGCAAAAAGAGGCCCGAATACGGGAAGACTCAAGGGTTTGAGCAGCGTTAACAACCAAAGTCGTTTTCTTCGCAAAGGCTGCCCTGAAGAACAAAATTTCACTTCTTCATGGCTAGAAATCCACAAATTAACTAAAATTGAACATGGCATGAAAAAACCTGCTGGCATCCAATCTTCAAAGTAAAACGAAAAGAAGATATGCCCGAGAGGCTCAAGCATTCTAACGATCCAACCAGGCAAAATGATGAGGAGGGGCCCAGAATTTAAATAAGAATAAATTTGGGGAGGACAGTTGCGGCAGCAACACAAAGTTAACCATTACATATACTTCTCTAATTTGAATTAAGCTTGGGCGACTAAAAGCTTGACTTCGAATTTCCTCCCAACCATTGACTCTATTTGGCATATGTTCTTCCTCCTAGAGACACCCTCGATCTAGGAGACAAATCCACTAAGATAAGTAAGTACTAGAAGCCTCCCAAATATCTCTAAACATGACTAAATACAAATTAAAAGGGTTGACCTATAGACATCTCTCTTGTTGTTTTGTTGTTTACCATGCACAAAAAGGGCGGAAAATCGATTACATATATTCATTGTAGGTGGCGTTTTCTCAACATATAAAACAAACATATGCTATGTCTTATAAAGAAATATCCATCCATTAATCCATTCTAATAGCATACTAATCTATTAGGCCCATAGGATATCTTCTCAAACACTTATCATATATCCACAATATATGCTTATATACACTTATTTTAAAATATGCATTTAGTAAAATGACACTACTCAACTTTCCTATTTCATATTTTAAGATGTCCTTAACCAAATCCAAAGAATGTTTAAGGAAAATGGAAATTTCCATAATTTTATTTTATGAATTGAATATCACGGTAATATCCATACTTATTACTCTTAAGACTATATTATTGGGACTCCAAAGTTTATATAATCTTTGTTTTCAACAAAAAGAATTATAAACGAGACCTTATAAAAAAAGAACTATTCCATGTTTAAAACTCCATAGTATCATGTCTATCTTATTTATTTTGAGTCCAAAACATTTTATTCTTACAATGCAATATTATAATGATTTATAACTTTTCCATAATAAGGAAATTGAAGTTAATATGTGATGTCCCCAAAATTTGAAAATACAATTGTTTTTATTAGGCTAGTCATTTACTACCTAAGATGGACATTATCTAACTATGTGTCGTACTTTGTTTACTGTGTTGTATTATCTCAAGTTGTTCTTACATCCTGCTTTCATATTTCTTGATATGGTTATTAATGTAATACTATGTTTCCTTGATGTTTGTTTACTAAATTATTCTATGGTTACACATTTATAAGTATGTGTTGTTTTGATTACTTCTCAATGGTTATAAGGTTTGATTATTGTTGTATAATCAATTCTAACTTAACTTGTTATTGGAAAAACTGGTGGAGTGGTGGGACATGTTTTTCTTGTAAACACCTGGAAGGTACACTAGTGGAAAATGAGAGATTAGTGACCAGGAGACCAAAATTTTTGGTCACCACAGTTTTTTTCAAGGGATAAATGACCAAAATTGATAAATTTAAGTGAGCTAACTAAAAAAGACCAAGATAAATGACCACTTTTTGTCACGAGATGAAAACCAACTAATAATGACCAAGATAAATGACCAAATCGGTCACGGGATATCTAGATTAGAAATGACCACATAACAATTGGTCATTTATTTGGTCATTTTTAGTTGTCACTCCGGCAATGAAAACAATTATAAACTTGACAATAAATTTGTACATTTTACTAAATATTAACATATATATAATCTATATTTACACGTCCCTATATTAACAAAATTGAATTAATGCAACCTAGCTATATGTTAATTTGGACATGACCTTGGCATATAATGTTAATTATAAGGCTAATTTACATGACCTTGCCATATAATTATAGTTTTTATAGGCTAATTTGGACACGACCTTGGCACCTTGGCTAACTAAATCGGTGGGATCCACGTCAGTTGAAACCAGTGACACGTGCAAGAATATCGCCGCACTAAACTGAAATGCGGCATAATATCCTTCCTCCATCATCTTCTTCGTCCTCCAATATTAGATTCTTTCTCTATGTCCCTTTCTAATAGCGTAGGCTCTGTTCACTACTACAAAATGACAAATTTGTGACTACACGGCCAAAAACGTTAGTCATGTCATTTTAAGCTAAAAGCTACCAAATTTGAGCAATTTTAAGTGATGTGGTTATAAATGATCAATCTAAACTATTAATACAACTAAATAATGAATATTATGATATAAATTAGTGGTATTTCTTACTTATATGTAATTGAGTTTTGGTAGTGTAGTCATTTTAATGTGCTTTATCATGTTCATGATTAGGATTTTTCATGTTGAATTCATTTTTGCAGTATCCATGGATGTGTTGGTTATATATTTTTTGGAACTCCACACTCAAATCACATGTACAATATAATTATTTTATATCATGAATTCATACTTGATACTAGAGCATTTTTACCAACTAGCTTAATTTCAGTCATGACTGAAAACATATAATAGTGTTTCTCAATTAATGTTTATATATTAATTTTGATCCAAATTCAAACAACTTCACTAAATCTTATTGCAATATTAAGTTGTTGAGCATGTTGTCCAAGAGTAGGTCTAGAATCTACATCCTAGCATGTTATAAGAGCCTGTAATCATGTGGTTGTAGAGCATCCTCCTAATAAGATTCCTAATCTTTGTCTTATATTATTTGATGTTTTTTATATATGATTTCCTCAACCAAGGTGTTCAAGTTCATTGAACTTCTTTCTAAACTATGGTCTTCATAACAATCTCATTGTCAACATTATTTAAATATCAATTCACATAATCAATTAAACATATAAACATGTATTTCTTGATAATTCCACATTTCTCAATAATATTATATAATATATATATGTAACATAAATTATATATTATATACCATATAAATACAATATATAATGTATATTTTATATTAAATATAAGTATATATTATATATAAATAATATAAAACAAAAATAATTATAATTACATAAAAAAAACAAAGACATGACAGGCATCCAAAGGAGTCTTATTTTTTATAGCATGAGAAGGACTTCTATTTATTATATAGACAGCACACAAAACTGCTTCACCCCCAAAACATGAATTTCACATTCTTAAAAACATCATTGATCTAACCATATTAAGTGAAGTCCTGTTCATTCTTTCAACCACACCCTTTTGTTGGGATTATAAGGCACCGATTTCTGATGTTTAATACCGTGTTTCTTTAGATCAAATTAATTTTCATTTTGTGTATTCACCGCCATTATAAGTACAAAGAATACCAATATTAAATTGTGTTTCATTCTGTGTCCATAAATGAACACAAAACCAATATACACAAAACCACAGTTGAATACACTCAAAAACATAACCATGAACCCGTGACCAGAGCGGCCGTGAAGCTATGATGAAACTTGAAAGGAGGTGTATTTTGCGCCAAATCTATGGCTTTGGTGGGAAGGGGACCTTTTGTGGGGTTTCAAGAGGCAAAAATCCATAATGACTATGAAGCCCACTGAAACCTGGAAGGAGGTGTATTTGGTGCCAAATCTTTGGCTTTGGTCAGAACGGGACACCAGATTTGGAAATTGGTAGAAGGGGATTTGGAAATTGGTAGAAGGGGTTTGAGAATTGGGTTTTGGTCGAAAGGGGACACCATATTTGGAAATTGGGAGAACCGGTTTGAGAATTGGGTTTTGAGATGGGTTCGAGGGAGTTGATTCACCATTTGGTTCAGAACCACAAGGGGAAGATTGAGTTACATATGCAATTATATATCCTGAAGCAGTAGGTAGAACGAGTAGTTCCACTGGTTCCATATACATGCACGGCGATGGAGGCAGCGGATTTAGTTTGAGATCCTCTTTATTCACCACCAGCACCATAAGTAGCATGAGTCGATCCTGTTGTTGACTGAGTTTATCAAATTAACCTAGAGACAGTTATAAATCGGTATTTAGTCACAGTTTTAAAGTCATTTATTGATCCAGCGCTTTAAGCAGCTCCCATTTTAGTAATATCAATCGCAGAGGATATAGAGTTCCATTGCTAGCATTCGATAATTGAGGGTTTGAGATTAAGAATTCGGTAACTGAAGTTTCCATGGAGAGAAGGCAAAGAATTATAAAGCAAAACAAGGACTCCAAAGTTAATACTCCTGCAAATAATTTGGAGTCAAAATTCCCTTCAACAACTGCTATAGAATTGTAGGTAAGTATCATTATTAATTTTTTTCTTGGGTCACTCTACAAGTGACAAGGTTTTTCATTCTTGGTTTCAATGCACTATGCAATCACCATGGATTTTTCCCCATTTTGCATATACTTTCTTAATGTTAATTTATCTTAGGGTTTTATATTAATATTTTTTCCCATTTCATATTTTCCCCATTTTGTATATACTTTTCCTATTGTTAATGTATGTTAGGGTTTTATATTAATATTTTGTAATAGTCCAAGAATAAATTCCTTTTCCTTGGACACATCTTTGTGTGCCTCTATATTTCATCTTTTTATTAACTTGAATTCTCTTCAAATTGGAGGCAAAAGAAACACAAGGAATGGAGTACCACAAATTATATCCTTGGCGTCAACCCTTTTACCATATAGTCAGTCAAATGTGCAAGAAGGTTGCACTGATTTCATTAAACAATCATTGGGGTTTTAATGGCAATGGTAGTCTTTCCATAGCACTTGTTCCTTTGCATCTATCGATGGGATTCATTTCTTTCTCATTCATTCCTCAAAGAGTCTCAAGATGAAGATCTTTTGGATCTCGATGCAAAGGAAATAAATGAAAACAAAGGTATATGTCATATATATTAATCCGATGTGTGAGTGAAGATAACATGAAATGGAGTTATCAATTCATTAAAATAGGAATATAAACTTATGTAACATTTATCTACAACTTTCCTCAAAGTAGTAGCCACTACTTAGGAAGGATCGTCTGTGATACACTTAATTAAATTTTGTTGGTCATGATGGGGATTTGACTTGTAAACATTATAGATATCAAGATATAGCAAGTGCTCTTTCAAGAAGAGAAGATCATAGGATAAAACAAATATGAATTGCACTTGCCATTGCACTTATATTAGATTATAGATTGGTAATGATTGCCCTATCACGCTAGTTAGATGAAATTTGGCTACCCACAAAGTATTTCCCATGAGATTTAGAAATTGTACATTACACAAGAAGGGTTTTAGATTCCTCTCTCATTAAAGCATCTATACAAACTTGTACCAAATGCCACAATACAAGTTACAAGTGTTGTTGGTTGGTAGCATTAGCGCCTAGTTTACAGAAAGAATGAGGTTTTTCTTAATGTTGTGGATAATGAAGCTAAGAATTTATTACGAATAATTATGCACAGAATGAACATGCAAAGTTTAATTATTAGTATGAAGGAATATTTTCTTAATGAGATCATAACTTTGCCATTATAAATAAACCTCCAAGCAATTTTATTTGCTGAAATATTAATTGCAATTCATGATTTAAGTGTCCCTTACACTACTGTTGGGTGATCGAGATTATGCATGTTGGAGACTAGTCATTATGTCTAGTGTCCTATTGATTCTTACATACACAAGAGGTGACCTCTCTTACATCATGATGAAGTCTACATCTTCGTAGTGGATAGATTGAAGGAGTTGATCAAATATAAAGGCTACTAGGTTTATCTCCCTTAAATAGAAGGACTATTACTTTCTTACCCTCATTATGTCTAGTGTCCTATTGATTCTTACATACACAATAGGTGACCTCTCTTACATTATGATGAAGGCTACATATTCATAGTGGATAGATTGAAGGAGTTGATCATATATAAAGGCTACCAGGTTTATCTCCCTTAAATAGAAGGACTATTACTTTCTTACCCTCATATTTCTCAAGGACTCTAAAGAAAAGTCATACAATGTTGATTCCCTCAAATAAATGTGTAATGTGGGAATGCCAAGATGGTACCTACAATGCAATTATTGTAGACTCTTCTAATCCAATTTGCAAATATGGTCTCCAAGAGTTCAAATCCACAACTAGAAACTTCAATATAAATGCCTTAAAAATAATTCTATGTGAATTACAATTTCCAGCTTTGATGATGAAGTGAAGTTTGATTATGGATTAAACTTCACATTGGAATCCCTCAACAAGTATTTAAATAAAAATGGGGCACCAACAGATGTTGGGCATCTTCAGATTGTTTGACCAAGTGGGAAGAAGGTCGACACTTGTGTTGATTAATATTTTTGGCTGCAAAATTGTTGAGTCCATTTAAAGTCATTATAGGTTGAGAAAAGATGATATCAGATGGAGATGGATCCCAATATTTTAAAGGAAATGGAAGAAGATCAAGAGAGATAAAAATAGAAACCCTTGATGAGTTCTGTATTAATATGGTTTCTTAGAGAGCTGTGCAACACGAACTTGATGTCTTTCAATATCCTAGTTGTGTGCATTCCTTAGGTTGACCAGGTGATAAATAGATTCTCATCCACTTACCTCCTTTTGTACCTTTTAGAAGATCTTGATAATGATGCATTTTCTCATATTCCTGAGCATACTAACCCCTTCTAGTCTCTAATTGATAGTAACATACTAGTTTTTACTCTTATACTATTGAGCATACTTACTAATTTATACTCTTCAGACTTGAAATACATAATAGTTCTCTCTCTTATTGTTTCCTACACCACACTTTAGACTTTTAATCTACTATATATATTTTCAATCTCCTAGTAGTTAATATAAAATCTTTTATATTCTACCAGGGTTTGATTCCCTTGTCGTTAATAGAGAGGAATAATCAAATAAATATATGAAATTAAAGTTGTCACTCTCATAAAGCAATCTAGATAGAAAATTTTCACACTTTCATACCAATGTTATGGTCTGCTAGTTCTGGTTTACATTGCAGCTC
>LPNX011078809.1:23415-56504 GCA_001517045.1 Pseudotsuga menziesii
GTATATATATATAAGGGGGATTTATTAGTTAATATTCATAAAACAAAGGATTACTCTTTGTAAACAAAGAACATGAGATTTCGAAATATTTATATATAATTGTATGCGAAAAAAAATAACAAAACATTTAAACCACTACACCACATGTTGTTTTTTTCTTTTAATAGCTTTCCTTTGAATAAAGGAAAATTGTCCCCTTGATTGAAAACGTGGAAGTTAACTACCGCCACTTGCCTCCTTTGAAAAAAAAAGATTTACTTTTAATGTTAAAAAATTTCTTAGAAGGGCACCTTGGGAGGG
Organism: Pseudotsuga menziesii; assembly: GCA_001517045.1. Lineage (NCBI taxonomy): Eukaryota > Viridiplantae > Streptophyta > Pinopsida > Pinales > Pinaceae > Pseudotsuga > Pseudotsuga menziesii. Next base: position 23,716 of record LPNX011078809.1, read on the forward strand.
AAAGGAAGAGAGTATGGCTCGGCATGAAGTTTTTCTATTACCTCAGGAAATCGACTAGGAAATTTGGAGCAAGAACTCCTTACCTCCAGGTCTACGATTGAATTTATGGATCAGGTGCTTCCATCTCAGGTTATGCTTTCGATTTCAAAATGCTATTAGAATCATGTAAGCATTTTCATATCTTGTCTGTATTGTATTTTAGTCTCTACAAATTGTGAATTGTTCACCGAATAGGTTTGATGATATCCTCTACGTCGGCTTATTACAAGATGTGTTTTATTTATACCTTGTATTTTGTTTTAATGGTATCCTCCACGTCAACTTATTCCAAGTTGTGTTTTATTTATATCTTGTATATGTTTGATCGTACCCTCCGTGTTGGATTATTTCCAGCTTCGTTTGATTTATACCTTTTATTTGTTTTGATGGTATCCTTTGTGTCCTCTTAAGTCCAACCATGTGTTTTCACTTACCCTATATGTTTATAGAACTAAAATTTATCCCAGTATCGGCTTAAGTCTAATCCTGTGCTTTCATTTCTCTTTTATGATTATATATTTGAAATTGATTCTAGTATTGGCTTAGTTCCAAGCCTGCAATCTTACATGTTTATGGTTATAGATCTGAATAATGAATAATTACGAGCGTTGATGAAACATTTTCTTTTAATTTATGGCTACGATTTTGGTAAGATCGGGTAAATTTATACAGTAAATGTTGCGTTTTAAACGTCGATCTAATTATTGAGTTGTTACCACGGTTTTGGAAACATTTTCTTATATGTTCTGGATGAGTATCCATGGCTGCGATTTTTGTAAAATATGATCTGGATCTAAAATATGAATAGTGATATCCCTCTCTATCTGCTTTGAATAATGATTGGAATTGCATTTTTTTCATATATTGTGATCTTTGATTTCCCGTGTTTGAATAAAAAAAAATATGAGGGAATAAAATTAGGATCTTTGTTTGGTTGCATCTACTTAGGTGTGATTTTATTTTTGGTGTCATTCCCTTTTTTTTTTTCTTCCTACGTTTTTTATGTAAATAGAAACCTTGCAACCATTTTGTTAGCACTTGTGCTAAATTTTATTTTGTGTAGGTTTAAAATAGAAAAATATTTCATTCGTCATATTTCAGCAAAAAGGAAGGAAGCTTGATGAATTTAAAAGATTTTACCCAATGTTTAAAATGAGATATGAACATTGGTTTTATATCTAAATTCGGCCTTGTTGTCAGATTTTTATTTATTTTTTTCCAAAGGTCATTATTTTATTAACTTGGTTAATGAAAGTGTGTGTAAAAATATGGTCACATAGCGAGCCACACACCTCCCGCATCAACAACAATAAAAGTCAACGATCCATAAAAGTCCAAGCACCACACTCACAAAGAGAGATACACATGTATGTTCTGTGATGATTATAGAAGCTGTCAGGGAATCTAAATTATAAGAAACCTATTTCATCTTGTGCATGTGGGATATTACCACAGAACAGTTTAAGAACGCACAACCCCATAAGCCACGAAAACCTTCCACGAGGGATTTCTCTTTTGAAAAAGTGCATGGATAAATTAAAGGTCGGGCATTGCGAAAAGGAATTAACTCATGACCCAAATCAATGATCAGATCGATGGGAAAATCAAATCAATGGCGGTGGGGGATTTTCACACCACCAATAAGCACGGAAGCAACCAAAGTCCTGTGGCTGCAAAATCAAGTATGAGCTCCACGATCGGATGGCTCAAATATTGCTTGATCTTNGGTGATTTTCACACCACCAATAAGCACGGAAGCAACCAAAGTCCTGTGGCTGCAAAATCAAGTATGAGCTCCACGATCGGATGGCTCAAATATTGCTTGATCTTGATCAATGATCCATAGTGATCTTGCATGGGCAAGGTGTAGGAGGAGGTTTAAGCTTTGAAAGCTCAACAAAATTCTATGTGCCACAACAAACACATTTTTTTGTGAAATGACTATTATAGTCATTATATTCCGTGACCTATTTCCTCCAAACTAAAAAGAATTTCAGGAAACTGAGAGAGTTTTTTCTTCCTAACATGTTTATATACAATAAAATCTCTCAGTATTTACAGAGGTGCTATGGTTTGGGATAATCAAATCCATCTTCAGAGGGAAATGTTCCATAATTTCCCAATTTTGTCTGAATCATCAAATTCAAAGGAAGATCTCGAAGAGCTGGAGGGAAATATTTCCAAAACAAAACATGGGTTTTGTTGGAGACATTGCCAATTACAATAAAATCGCTCATATTTCACACAGCCATCACCATTTGAGATATGCATGTGGGGCTATGAAGCCTGTTTTTCAGTGATCTAACTCCTAAAACAGGTGAAATGGTGAAGATTTGGGGGGCGGCTGTATCCGAATGTGTGCTTATGATGAACTAAGGATCCTTGACCTCTTCTATGGAAGAGAAGTCCCAAGTTGAGTCAGCCTCAAAATGTTGGAGGTGCCCTGAAGCGTCACTTTCAACCAGATGCCACATTTCCACTTCGATCCAGCACGCCTGTGATTCCCTTTTCCTGTTTTATATATGTAAATCATAGAAAATATGCCATGTCAGAGTCTGTTGAGATTCAACATGATGGCTTAAACATTATTCCCTATTTTTGTAACCAATTTGATGCCCCGTTTCATGACACATCTCAGGGAAAAACAATATTATAAATAGAAGCTCCTCAGAGGGGGATATAGGTTGGACTGATTTACATTTTTTAGGCTTGAGTGCCGGTTTGTAGCTCTGCAACAGTTTTTTGGAGGCATTAATGAATATATTTATCTATGTTTTTGAGATTCATCATGGTGCTTTCATTTAGTGTGTTCTCTCTCTGTTTATTTCATTTTCATATGTGTTATTCTGCCAATACATTTCTAGATTAGCATGCAACAATTCACCCTCTGTTGGGCGCTCCTACATCAGAAATCGTTTTTGTAATGTGACTATAATAGCTTCTATAGAATTCATCCATTGATAGTTGCTTTGTTTCAGTTGTTTCCCTTTGTCATTTTTCCAATATAGGTGCTGCAAGGTATTCTCCCATCGATAGGTACCCCTTGTTGTGCTGGGATTTTATGTTTCTTCTCACCACCTCTTAAAGGATATTTTGCTAAATGTTGTGCTTACTTTGCCTCATATCACCTAAGAGAAAACCCTTTTTGTTATATGTTGTAACGTCCTTGAATGTTTTCAAGTTGTGACTCCATCGCCCAATGGTTTTGATTTTGTTTGTCTTTCCACCCTCTTATTTGTAACTGTCATGTTACTAGTGGAAATCTAGTCTTCTGCATGCTTGTTAATGCTAAATGTGTATGTGAATGGTTACCGTGATAAGAGAGATCCCTATTTGACTTCCTTGGCTAGAGGGAAGTCTAAGCTTGTTTGAGATGGTTACCCCTGTGACTTCCTACAACAACCCTAGAAAAATTACAAGGTACTAACATCTTGGAGCCATTGCGGGGGAATGAATGAGCAAATCATCCCTGGGAAAAATGGCATTGCTCAGTTCTATGACATGGTTGAGCTACTGGTCTTAGACACATATTGGTTGTATATTATTTGCCGACTCTACTCAAGGACTTTGAAGGCGACTCCACAGGGAACACTGAACACCCAGAAGCTGCAAAGAATTTCAAAGGTTCCATGGCGAATCCATCTAGAAAGAATCCGATATTCATAAAGTATCTATGGCACCTCCATTATCAAAGTGGTTGCAAAGTTTGAGGAGTTGATTCAGTTTCCTCATCATCAAAATGACTTCTCTATTCGGGAGGTATGCCCCTATGAATCATGCTCATATTCTTATTTTTCCGAATCGAATACCTAATATATATTGGCAAGCATATCTCCCAAGATTCAAAGATCAAAAGGGTGAAGATGCTGCCCTTCATTTGGTGAGATTTCATAAGTATATATATGAGTTGGGGGGTTGAATTGCATGAGGACTCTCTAATGAAAATGTTCATGGTTAGTTTAGAAGGAAATGCAAGGTCATGGTATGAGGGGATTCTAGCAGAGAGTTTATATTCTCTTAAATACTTTCATTTAGCATTTCATGAACATTTAAAAAATCAATATCCTTCCTTGCTACTAGTTTGATATTGTTGCACGCATGATAGGGGTTTCATTGAACAACTGAAAGACATGTATGGTGAAGAGGAGTTTCTGGATGAGGAACTTTTAGAAATTTTACTTGAATACTCATTTCAAAAAGAAAGAAAAACCAAGGGCCATGATATTAAAGAGAATTCCCAGCAATTGGGGATATCTTCCTTGACTGAAATGGCCATAAGCCAAAAATTTGTTTCAACTAGCTATGCCTCTGTTTCTGAAACCAATAATATTTTTCAACTCTCATGTCATTCTCTGTGTGGCCAAGGGGGAAGTTGGGAATGTCAATGGGATTTTTCCTCATATCTTTCAATGCGTGAAATTCTATCCCTAGAAGAGGGTGCCCGTGTGTAATTTCTTCAAAGACCTAATATGTTTTATGAAGAGTATCATCACCCTATTTCAAACTCTGTTAGTGGTGGTGTTGAAGAAAATATTATCCCACCTATATATGATGAGCAAGAAGGTGATGAACAAGAACAGGGTCTTGTTAATTTTCTTTATGAAGAATGCAATCAGCAGGCTAAAAATTTTGTTAGTAATGTTTTTAAAGAAAACTTCAGCTTTCCTATATATGACGAATATGAGGAGGATTCCAAATGGGATATTTCTTTATGTTTTTCAAATTCAGAAATTTTTTATTAAGAGAAGCTTTACTTGCCTGCTTCTATTGGAGAAAATAATGATATTTTTGTTCAAACATATAAAGAAGATAAAGTCTTTAATTCAGAAATTTCAAATGAAGAGGTGGGTATCTCATTTGGAAACTGACGTGAAAATTCCTTGCATGATCCTTTTCAAGATCAGTTTGACAATGTGCCAGGGAATGAATAGTTTGAGCATCCCTCTTATGATAAGTAAATGACAGAATTTTTTGAAGACTGCCATGGATTGTGCGATCCAGTGGCTGGTTATATGGAGCAGCCTGTTCATGGAAAACAAATAACAAAAAAATTTGCTGGTTTTCATGACCTAGTGGAAGAATACATGGAGAATCTTTATGGTGGTAATGGTTGGTTATGGATTTATAGTAAAGATCAATTTATTTATCATAACCTTTTGCCATCAAGTCTTTCATTTCTGGTCAAGCATGATGCAGGAGCTCAATCATTGGGTTGTTTGCTTGATTGTCTTCATTGGAAGTCAAAAATTACTTTATTGAGCATTGTTGTTCATTAGGTAGGCTAGGAGTGCGTAAATAAGTTAGACATGACAAGCATTTCGTTTCCAACAGTTTCGGTTTTTTAGTAAATGTTTAGTTTCGGTTTGATTTCAATTTCAAATTTGCAGAGTACAGTGATTTGCAGTATGGGTTGAACAAGTTGAGGATTTCAGGGAATGACTAGGAGCAACCCAATGGATATGGTGTCTCACCTATGCCGGTCTTTGCTACCTCACAGGGAGGATAGAATCCCCGATTTGGAGCCTTTGTTAGCACTTGTGCTAAATTTTATTTTTGTGTAGGTTTCCAATAGAAAAAGATTTCATTGGTCATTTGGGCAAAAAGGAAGGAAGCCTCATGAATTTAAAATATTTTACCGAATGTTTAAAATGAGATATGAACATTGGTTTTATATCTAAATTCGGATTTATTGTGATATTTTTATTTATTTTTTTCAAATATCATTATTTTATTAACTGGGCTAATGAAAGTCTGTGTAAAAATATAATCACACGGGGAGCCACGCACCTGCCACATCAACAACAGTACAAGTCAACGATCCATCAAAGTCCAAGCACCAAGCTCCCAAAGAGAGATACACACCTATGTTCCTTGATGACTATAGAAGCTTTGAGGGAATATAAATTATACGAAACCTTTTTCATCTTGTGCATGTGGGATATTACAACAGAATAGTTTAAAAATACACAAACCTACAAGCCACGAAAACCTTCCATGAGGGATTTCACTTTTGCAACATAGCATGGATAAATTGAAGGCCGGGCATTGTGAAAAGGCATTAACTCACATCCCAAATCAATGGTCAGATTGATGGGCAAAGAAAATCAACGGCGGTGGGTGATTTTCGCACCACCAACAAGCACGAAAGCAACCAAAGTCTCATGGCTGTGAAATCAAGTACGAGTTCCACGATCAGATGGATCAGATATTACTTAATCTCGATCAATGGTCCATAGTGATCTTGCATGTGCAAGGTGCAGGAGGTTTAAGCTTTGAAATCTTATCGAAATTTGATGTGCCACAACAAATACGTTTTTCTGTGAAATGATTGCTTTAGTCATTATATTCCGTGACCTATTTCCTTCAAAATAAGATGAAGTTCAGGAAATGAAGAGAGGTTTTTCTTTATAACATGTTCATATACACTAAAATCCCTCATTGTTTACACAGGTTCTATGGTTAGGGAGAATCGAATCCATCTTCAGAGGGAATTTTTCCAGAATTTCACAATTCCATATCAACCATCAAATTAAAAAGAAGACCCTGAAGATTTGGAGGGAAATATTTCCAAATGAAAACATGGGTTTTTTCAGATACATGGCCAGTTACAAAAACCTCCCTCATATTTCACACATCCATCATCATTTGACATATGCAGGTGGGGCTCTGAAGCCTATTTTTCATTGATCTCACTCCTAAAAGAGGTGAAATGGTGAAGATTTGGGGGGTGACTCGATCAAAACGTGTGCTTATGATGAACTAAGGATCCTTCACCTATGTTGTGAAATATAAGTCCAAAATTGAGTAAGCACCAGAACGTTGGAGGTTCCCTGAAGTGTAACTTTCAACCAGATGCCACATTTTCGCTTCGATCTAGCATGCCTATGATTCCATTTTCCTATTTGATAAATGTAAATCATAGAAAATATGCCATGTCAGAGTCTGTTGAGATTCGAAATGTTGGCTTAAATATTATTCCACATTTTTGTAACCAATTCGATGCCCCATTTCAAGACACATCTCGTGGAAAAACAATATTATAAATAGAGCCTTCTTAGAGGGGGATAGAGGTTGGAATGATTTACATTTTTTAGGCCTAAGCACCGGTTTGTAGATATACAACAGTTTTTGGGAGAGGCATTAATGAATATCATTTCTCTGTGTTTATGAGATTCATAACGGTGGTTGCATTTAGTGTGTGCTCTCTCTGTTCATTTCATTTTCATATGTGTTATTCTCCCAATACGTTTCTAGATTAGCATGTAGGAATTTTCCCTATGTTAGGCGCTCCTGCATCAAAAATCTTGTTTGTAATGTGACTGTAATAGCTGCTATAGAATTCATCCATTGATAGGTGCTCTATTTCAGCTGTTTCCCTTTGTCATTTTTCCACTAAAGGTGTTGCAAGGGATTCGCCCATCGATAGGTTCCCCTTGCTATGCTGGGATTTTTTGTTTCTTCTCACCACCGCTTAAAGGATATTTCGCTAAATGTTCTGCTTACTTTGCCTCATATCTCCGAAGAGAAAACCATTTTTGTTATATACTGTAATGTCCTTGAATATTTTCAGGCTATGACTCAATCACCCAATGGTTTTGATTTTGTTTGTCTTTCCACCATCTTATTTGTAACTATCTTGTTACTAGCAGAAATATAGTCTTCTACGTTCTTGTCAATTCTAATTATGTATGTGAATGGTTATTGTGACAAGAGAGAGCCCTCTTTGATTGCCTTGGATAGAGGGAAGTCTAAAGCTGGTTTGAAATGGGTACGTCGGTGACTTCCTACAACAACCATAGGAAAATTATAGGGTGCTAACATCTTGCCGACGTTTTCAGGGGACAAATCAACAAATCATCACTGGGAAAAGTGACATTGCTCAGTTCTATGACTTGGTTGAGAATATAGTCTTAGACACATATTGGTTGTATATGCTCTCGCGACTCCACTCAAGTCCTTTGAATGCGACTCCACTCAAGTCCTTTGAATGCGACTCCACTAGAAACACTGAACACCCAGAAGCTAAAAATAATTTCAAAGGTTCCATGGTGACTCCATGTGGAAAGAATCCGGTCTTCATAAAGTATCTATGGCAACTCCATTGTCAAAGGGGTTGCAAAGTTTGAGGAGCTGATTCAGTTTCCTCATCATTAAAATGAGTTCTATATCCGTGAGGTATTCCCCTATGAATCATGCTCATACTCTTGGTTTTCCAAATCGAATACCTAATATAGATTGGCAAGCATATCTCCCAATATTCAAAGATCAAAAGGGTGAAGATGTTGCCCTTCATTTCATGAAATTTCATAAGTATATATATGAGCTAGGGGTTAAATTGCATGAGGACTCTCTAATGAAAATGTTCATGGTTAGTTTAGAAGGAAATGCAAAGTCATGGTATGAGGGACTACCAGCAAAGAGTTTATATTCCCTTAAAGACTTTCATTTAGAATTTCATGAACATTTTAAAAACCAATATCCTTCCTTGCTGCTAGTTCGAGATTGTTGCATGCATGATAGGGGTTTCATTGAAGAGTTGAAAGACATGTATGGTGAAGAGCAGTTTATGGATGAGGAAATTTTAGAAATTATACTTGAATGCTCGTTTCAAAAAGAAAGAAAAACCAAGGGCCATGATATTCATGAGAATTCCCATCAATTGGGGATATCTTCCTTGACTGAAATGGACATAAGCAAAAACTATATTTCAACTAGCTATGCCTCTATTTCTGAAACCAGTAATTGTTTGCAGCTCTCCTGTCATTATCTTTATGGCCAAGGGGGAAGTTGGGAATGCCAATCGGATTGTTCCTCATATCTTTCAACTCCTAAAATTTGGTCCCTAGAATAGGATACCACTGTGGAATTTCTTCAAAGACCTAATATGTTTTATGAAGAGTATCATCAACTTGTTTCAAAATTTGTTAGTGGTGGTTTTGAAGATGTTGGAGTCATTTACCAAACATGCACACTTATTTGGTTAATTTCACGTTAATTTTGGCCCATTTACCCACTATTCTAAGTTTAATTGACTTACTTGGAATCATATGAGCACACTATGACATCAACATGAGCACACCCACACCCTCCTTCAGTCAAGGAGGCCAACTAAGCCTTCTCCTTCATTCGGGGAGGCTAACTGGGCTTCCTCCTTCAAACAAGGATCATTTCTGGGGTGATCTGAGTGTCATAAATGCACCTAATTGCTAAATGATTGTTACAATCAGTTAAGTTGAGTTGTGAAGGATCCTCCATTCATTATTTTATTATTTTTTGTCATTATTTATGAATTGGAGCTAACACATGCGCCTACAACCACTTTTGATGACACGTGTCACTTCAATTAACTCCATCGTAGCTACTTGGAGTTATGGATGCGCTACTTCCTTCAGTTGGACATGCAATTACATGTGATGAGTCACTTTCAATTAGACTCTGATTTAGTTAGGACTTAGTGTCAGAGTTAGTTATTGATTAGTTCCATGGTTAACTAAGTGTGCCGATTGTGGATGACATTCAGTTAAGCTACACCCATTCATTCAATTCGAATGAAATCCTTGGGAATTAAAACTATCTTGGAATTCATGCACTCTGCATGATCATTGTACTATACTATAATTATTTTATTTTATTATACAAAGCTCCAACATTCTATTGCAGCACTATTATGCCATTTTCATGCTTGATTGTCTGAAATCTCTTATGATACTGTGTTAAAGTCCCTAGATTATTGTGACATATGAATATGGTATTAGAGCTCACGACAGAATGAAGCTCATTCTGTTCAAAAACATGGTTTTTGACGGATCTTGCATGAAAAATTGTGCAAAAGCTCAAATTCCAACACTGCACTAGAAGCCGAAGGTTCACCACTTAATACCCGAAGTAAAGGAATTGTTGATCAAGCTTGATTTATCAATTATGCTGGGTGTGATGAAAACCTTAAATGTGCAGGATGTTCGACCTTATGGTGACTTTATTGTTTTTATTTGTAGGTTTACAGGATCACTGCATTCGCTACAACAGTTTGATATGGCTTCTTCTGTAGAAATTTTGACTCTATTCAATTTCCATCAATGGAAAGGAGACATGGAGATCCAAATACATGCCAGAGGACTCTACCGAGTCACTATGGACACAGAAGAAGAGCCTACTCATGTTATAGACAAGGGCATATTTTTTAATAAGAAAGATGAAACTTTCGGTTTCTTGTGTCTCTCTATCTCCAAGGATCTTCTATTCCACCTCTCGAGATTAAAGACTTAGAAATATATTTGGGGCAAACTTTCCTCCCTATATGGAAAACAGGATGACTTGAGGGTTTATCAGCTTGAAAACGAGTTGATGTCTCTTCAACCTAGCAATTTTGTGACCCTTAATGATTTTTTCTCAAAGTTCAAGCATATAGTCCTTCTACTGAAGCAGTGTGAGGTGAAGAAGGATGAATTTCAGCTCATCCTCTCCATTCTCTCAAAACTTGGAGCTGACTATTCGGTGTTTGTTTCTACATTGCGTGCAGGGAATCGACGGGGAATTCACTTAGTGAACCTGTCACATAGCACGTGCGATCATGGGATATTAAAGAATACCCTTAATTTCTAGAGATATTGAACCAAACTCTTTTTGTTGAAACCCCCTCCCAATACTTAAAACCTCCTCCCCACCCATTTTTATACCTCAATCCTTATAAACCACCCTACCCACCCTCACCTTAAACCCCTCATGCCCCACAATACCTGAAATATATTGGTTCAATTTTTGATAATTTTAAAACCCACAATATGAACTAACATGATAGGATATTGGTCAACAAGTGAATCCCTCGTGAGGGAATCTCACAACCCTTGGATGGAAGATACCTTCACTCAATGCCTTCATTGAGTTCCTAACAAGCGAGCATGATAAGCTTGTCCAGATGGCAATCATCATATCCTCCTGTGATCAAGCCCTCTTTGCTTCGGGACCCAACGATCAGAAGGGGAAAGGAAAGCAATAGAAGAATCCCAAAACTAAATGTGAAGGTCCTAAGCCTAAAGTTCAAAACAAGCAGCAAGAAGAGCCTTCTGGCTCGAAGAAGAACAAAATAAGGCCACCATGGGAAGGAAAAAGTCAAGTGTTCATACTGTGGGAAGGGATTCGACCCTGAATATGCCTCATGAAAAAGAAGCTTGATCAAGATACTTCTCTCCTAGAGAGAAATAACATAAATATTCCAGAAATATTTCGGAGGAATGAAAATCAAGATCAGGAATACAAGCATGAAAGAGGTCATGCCCCCATGGCAAGCAATTCGAAGTCCATGGCTCTACTCATATATTCTGGAGCTTAAAACCACATGATGGCCAGCAAATACTCTTTCTCTTCTCTCGACACTAGCAAGAGCATCCCCATCCACACGGGAGATGACTCTACCATCATCTCAAAAGGACAAGGTATAATAAATCTTTAGCACAATTATTTTTCCAATGTTCTGTATGTACCATATCTTGCATCAAACCTCCCGAGTGTCTATCAAATGACACATACTAAAGTTACCAACAGAGTATCATGCAGACCAGATGACGTAGAAATTACTGAACTTGCATTTGGGAAACTTGTGGAAAAAGGCTCTACAAATTATCATGCAAAATCCTATGAGTTTTCCCATTTTGTGGAGGATGCAAAGCCCACAGCTCTGTTGACTCATGGAAATGAGGTTAGTAGGATCTGGCATGAGAGGTTTGGACACCTAAAATTCAAATAATTGCATCAATTATAGAATAATTCCATGGTTGAAGGCATCTCGGTCATCAAACCTACCACCGAAATTCATGAAGGCTATATTTTGGGCAAGCATCCTAAGCATAAGTTTGATCAGGGGAAGGCAATCTGAGCATCAGAAATTTTGGGGCTGATTCATTCTAATATCAGTGGACCAATTCCCATCACATCCTTGAATGGATATCGGTATGTTATTACTTTTATAGATGATTTTTCTAGATATACATGGGCCTTCTTCATCAAGAAAAAGTCAAATGTCTTAGAAAAATTCATTGAATTAAAAGCACTGATTGAGAATGCATCCGGAAAAAGATCAAAAATTTGATATCTGATAATGGTGGGGAATATGTTAGTAATGAGTTTCTGCAACTATGTTCTGAAATTGGCATTCAGATCCAACATTCAGTTCCCTACACTCCCCAGCAGACTGGTGTAGCGGAGAGAAAGAAATGGTCTCTCAAGGAGATGACCACTTGCATGTTGGAAGCCAAGAAGTTGGCTGCAAATTTATGGGCTGAGGCCATGAATTATGCTGTATACATTTAGAACAGAGTGCCTCACTCATCCATGAAAGGGAATACCCCTTTCAAATCCTACTTTGGACACAAGACAGATGTGTCGAACCTCAGGGTGTTTGGGTCCACTGCATGGGCCCGAATTCCGCATGATAAGGGGAAAGATTTGCAACCGCAAAGTACTAAATGTTTGTTTATTGGATATAATGATGAATATAAAGGTTTCAAGCTACTGGATATCATAACAAAGCAAATAATCATTGAAATAAGTGTCCGGTTCAATGAGCCTCTTCAAGAGGTAGAACTAGTGAAGGAGAAAATTGTTGAATTTCCTTCCTATTCTACTGAATATCTGGATGATGAAATTGGGTGTGTTGAATCTGATTTGGAACCTTATTTGGAACCTATGATATCTGATATTAGTTACCAGAAAAAATAAAGTTCAATTTCAGAACTTGAATTGCAAACACATCTCCCAACTTGGGCCAAACAGACACTTTCTTTCGCCGGTGACAACATTGGAAATCTTGATGATCCAAGAAGAACCCGGTCCAATTTCCAAAGAGCAGGTATTGTGCTCTCTTTTCATGAGTATTTGCTGTCCAAAAATTATTATTTAATGATAATCTCATATCCTAATTCTTACTAGCATGCTCGGAAAGATCCAAGATGGAAAGCTACCATGGACGAAGAGATGAATTCTCTTCAAAAGAATGCTACTTGGGAGCTAGTTTCTCTTCCTCCGGGGAGGAAATTAGTTCAATGCAAGTGGGTGTTTCAGAAAAATGTTGTTGTTGATGGAAGCACCTGAAAATATAAGGCAATTCTAGTAGGAAAATGGTTCTCCCAGGTCCAAGGAGTAGACTACCATGAGACCGTTGCACCAGTTGCAAAAACGGACTCCATCTGCCTAGTTTTTGCAATTGCGGCATCCAAGCACTGGGAAGTGCATCATATGGATGTTAAGTATTCCTTTATACATGGATATATTCATGAGGAGATATACATGAAGCAGCCTGAGGGATACATTTTAGATTCATCTTTGGTTTGAAAACTAAAGAAGTCATTATACGGGTTAAAACAAGCCCCAAGAGAGTGGTATTCCAAGATGGATGTTTTCCTTCTCTCGCAAAACTTCCAAAGGTGTAAATCAGATACGAATGTGTATATACAGAAGTATGATGGTCATTTTATTATTATTGTTTTATATTTTGATGATATCTTGATTACTAGTAGCACAATTGCTTCCATTTCAGTCATAAAAACTGCCCTCCATGATGCATTTGAGATGAGCGATTTAGGGCTCTTGAAGCAATTTCTGGGGCTTGAAATTGCCCAAAATTTTGATGGGATCATGGTCACCCAGTATCAATACATATCAGACCTGTTATTTAAGTTTAACATGGCTGAGTGTAAGGCTTCTCCATTTCCTTTCGTTTCAGGGATCCTCCTTGAAGAAGGAAACAACACTCCACCCATGGATTGCATAATCTACCGCTGGCTGATTGGTATCTTGATTTACTTGACTCATTCACATCCTGATATATGTTATTCCATGAATGATATATCAAAATACATGCAAAATCCTCATGGTATTCATTGGAAGGCATCCAAGAGGATCCTCCAGTATATTCAGGGCACCAGGAACTACGACATTCACTATGCTGCAAACTCTGAGCTAGAGTTGGTTGGTTACACAGATTAAGATTGGGTGGGATATTCTATTGATCAGAAGTCTAATTCTAGATATGTATCATGTTTGGTGGTGACCCTATTTGTTGGTCTAGCAAAAAGCAAGCTGCCATTGCATTGTCTTCAGCAGAGGCCGAGTATCAAGGAGCGGTGAATGCTTGTATCCAAGCTGTTTGGTTGCAAGACATTCTTTCAAAGTTTGATTTTGGTAGTACTTTGTCCACTGTCCTATTTTGTGAAAATAAAAGTGCTATTAATATCTCCACAGATCCAGTTACTAGAAAGAGGACCAAGCATGTAGAGATACACATGCACTATATCAGGGAATTAGTGCATGACAGGACCATCATTCTGCAATACTGCCCTGTTGATGAGCAGATTACAGACATCTTCACCAAGAGCTTTTCAGAGAATAATTTCACTTACCTCTGTTCATTATTGGGGGTGAGTTCATCAGGGTGATCAGATTACTTCTCCAGTGTTCAACTTGAGGGGGGGTTTTCCCACTGGGTTTTTCCTCTTTCCTCACTTAGATTTATTTTTGAGCATTGTTTGAGTTACAATATTGTACAAGGTGACCTATGGCCTTTATTTCTAGGGCCCTAGCATTTCATGCATTTTATTTTTACTCCTCTTGAGTATAGCTTAAGGGGGGGTGTTGGAGTCATTTACCCAACATGCACACTTATTTGGTCAATTTTGGCCTATTTACCCACTATCCTAAGTTTAATTGACTTACTTGGCATCAGATGAGCACACTATGACATCAACATGAGAACACCAATGGCCTCCTTCAGTCAAGGAGGCCAACTAAGCCTTCTCCTTCATTCGGGGAGGCTAAATGGGATTCCTCCTTCAAACAGGGAGCATTTTTGGGGTGATATGAGTGTCATAAATGCACCTAATTGCTAACTGATTGTTACAATCAGTTAACCTAATTTGTGAAGGTGCCTCCATTCATTATTTGATTTTTTTTGTCATTATTTATGAATTGGAGCTAACACATGCGCCTACAACCACTTCTGATGACATGTGTCACTTCAGTTAACTCCATCGGAGCTACTTGGAGTTATGGATGTGCTACCTCATTCAGTTGGACATGCAGTTACATGTGATGAGTCACTTTCAGTTAGACTCGGTCATCTATTGCACTGTGATTCAGTTAGGAATTAGTGTGAGAGTCAGTTATTGATTAGTTCTGTGGTTAACTAAGTGTGTGGATTGTGGCTGACATTCAGTTAAGCTACACCCATTCATTCAATTTGAATGAACTACTTGGGAATTCAAATTTTCTTGGCATTCATGCACGCTGCATGACCATTGTATTGTACTACCATTATTTTATTTGATTATACAGAGCTGCGACATTCTATTGTAGCACCATTATTCCACTTTCATGCTTAATTGTCTGAAATCTTTTATGAGACTGTGTTTTAGTCCCTAGATTATTGTGATAGATTAATAGAAGAAAACATTAGCCCACTTGTATATGATGAGCAAGAAGGTGATGAACATAAAGAGGGTCTTGTTAATTTACTTTATGAAGAATGCAATCAATAGGCTAGAAATTTTGTTAGTAATGTTTTTAAAGAAAACTTCATCTCTCCTATATATGACGAATATGAGGAGGACTCCAAATGGGATATTTATTTATGTTTTACAAATTCAGAATTTTTTTATCAAGAGGAGCCTTACTTGCCTGATTCTATTGGAGAAAAGATTGATATTTCTGATGAAACATATAAAGAAGATAAAGTCTTTAATTCAAAATTTTCGAATGAAGGGGTGGGTATCTCATTTGGAAACTACCATGAAAATTCCTTGCATGATACTTTTCAAGATTAGTTTGACAATGTGCAAGGGAATGAAGAGTTTTAGGATCCCTCTTATGGTAAGCAAATAACAAAATTTTTTGAAGACTGCCATGGATTGTATGATCCAGTGGATGATTATATGGAGCATCCTCATGATGGAAAACAAATAACAGAAAATTTTGCAGGTTTTCATGACCGAGTGGAAGAATACATGGAGAAGTTTTCCAGTGGTAATGGCTAGTTATGGATTTATAGTAAAGATCAATTTCTTTATCATAACCTTTTTCCATTAGGTCCTTCATTTCTGGTTAAGCATGATGAAGGAGCTCAATCATTGGGTTGTTTTCTTTATTGGCTTCATTGGAAGCCATAAATTACTTGATTGAGAATTGTTGTTCAATAGGTAGGGTAGGAGTGGGTAAATAAGCTCGACATCACGAGAATTTATTTTCCAGCAGTTTCATTTTTTCAGTAAAAGTTTAGTGTCAGTTTAATTTCAAGTTCAGATTTGCAGAGTACAGTGAGTGGAAGTATGGGTTGAAAAGGTTGAGGATTTCAGGGAAAGACTGGGATAAACCCAATGGATATGTCCTTTGGCCTACGGAGTTCTTTGCTACCTCATAGGGAGGATAGCATCCCTGAGTTGGATCCTCTATTAGCACTTGTGCTAAATTTTATTTTTGTCCAAGTTTACAATAGAAAAAGATTTCATTGGTCATTTGGGAAAAAAGGAAGGAAGCCTCATGAATTTAAAAGATTTTACCCAATGTTTAAAATGAGATATGAACATTGGTTTTATATCTAAATTCAGCCTTATTGTCAGATTTTTATTTATTTTTTGCCAAAGTTCATTATTTTATTAACTTGGCTAATGAAATTCTGTATAAAAATATGGTCACATGGGGAGCCACGCACCTGCCGCATCAACAACAAGAAAAGTAAGTGATCCATCAAAGTCGAAGCACCAAGCTCTTAAAGAGAGATACACACCTCTATTCCTTGATGATTGTAGAATATTCCATGGCATATAAATCATAAGAAACCTTTTTCATCTTGTGCATGTGGGATATTACCACAGAACAGTTTAAAAATACACAAACCTACAAGCCATGAAAACCTTCCACAAGGGATTTCTCTTTTGAAAAAGTGCATGGATAAAATGAATGTTGGGAATTGTGAAAAGGCATTAAATCACTTCCCAAATCAACGGTCAGATCGATGGTCAAAGAAAATCGACTGTGGTGGGTGATTTTCGCACCACCAACAAGCACGGAAGCAACCAAAGTCTTGTGGTTGCGAAATCAAGTACGAGCTCCACAATCAAACGACTCAGATATTGCTTGATCTCGATCAAATTTCCATAGTGATATGGCATGTGCATGGTGCAGGAGGTTTAAGCTTTGAAAGCTCAACGAAATTCTATGTGCCACAACAGACACATTTTTCTGTGAAATGATTGTTTTAGTCATTATATTCCACAGCCTGTTTCTGTCAAACTAAAAAGAATTTTGGGAAAATGAGAGAGGTGTTTATTCCTAACATGGTCATATACAATAAACTATCTCAGTTTATACATAGGATCTATGGTTTGGGAGAATCAAATCCATCTTCAGAGGGAAATTTTTCTGAATTTCGCAATTCCGCCTGAGTCATCAAATTCAAAGGACGATCCCTAAGAGTTGGAGGGGAATCTGGCCAAACAAAAACATGGGTTTTTTCAAAGACATGGGAAGTTAAAAAAAATCCCTCATATTTTAGAAAACCATCACCATTTGAGATATGCAGGTGGGGATCGGAAGCCTATGTTTCACCGATCCGACTCCTAAAAGAGGTGAAATGGTGAAGATTTGAGGGGCGAATGTATCATAACGTGTGCTTATGATGAACTAAGGATCATTCACCTCTGATTTTCTATCTCTTTTTATTTAATTTTCATATGTGTTATCTGCCAATACATTTCTAGATTATCATGTAGGAATTTTCCCTCTGTTAGGCACTCCTGCATCAGAAATCTTGTTTGTAATGTCACTGTGACTGTTTACTTCTATTTTTCTAGAATAAATGATGGCTGATTTAGGTAAATATTTGCATTACATTTTCTAACCCTATATGTTTGATTTCTATTTAAATCTTCCAGGGTTTACATTTTAAATTATAACCCTAGGTTGTATTTTACTTCTTATGTTATATTTATCCATTGTTTATTTCTTTAGATTACTTCTGCAATTTAATTCTTGTATAAATGTTTATCAAGGGTTTGCACCTTAGTTTTTCATTCCTGTATTATATTTACCGTTGAAATTGTGTTAATTACAAACTAGGTTTTATTTGAGATCTTTTACCAATCCGTTCTTTTGGCCTTTATAACTCTACTGACATATTCCATTTGTCAGCAAATGCATGTTTTAGATTTATAAATCAACATATATAAAATAAAATCATAAATCCAATCCACTAAGTATAGACTACAAATATTCCACATTAAATCTAAGATAAATAAACCAATAAAGACATTTCAAGGTCTACATATTTAATACACACTAACTACTAAATCATTTCTATTAAAATAAAATCATCATAAGCAAATAAACAGAGTAAGTATCGTGACCATTCATCGGTCTAAGATCAAATTTATTTTCCTATTTAAATTTGCAGACCTTTAAATGTTTATGTAAACAATGTCATAATTGCATGCCATAAATCAAATAAGTCCCATATAATATTACTCACATCCTTTACATAAACATTAACCAAGTAACATTACAATAATCAAAATAAAGAACCAAGTAAGTACAATGAGGTCACATGATCAAATCCTGTGGACCCTCTGTTTTTTCCCAATCACAACAATGCAAATATTAAACCTCATTACAGAACACGACCCAGGATTGAACCCTGATGGGTCTTAAATATTTTATAAATCCACGGTGTATTATCAACATGCAGGCTGTAAGCCAAAACCCAAAATCGTTACACAAGCCACGCTATACACAGTTTGTATGTGGGTTGTGTTTTAACTAATATTTTAACACAAAGGTCGTAGGACCTTTACAAATCAATACGATGTATTCCATGGCCCCAACTGTCGAAATTAAACCCCTAATTATCTAAACCCTGTGAATAACGAAAGCTACAGTAACCCTGTCAACAAAGGGTTTACACCCACGGTGTAACTATATTTCCACATTACACATTAAAAACCAAATCATAAATTGTAAATCCTCTACGTTGTCACAGCTTCCATGGAAGAGTGCTCATGCCATTCATGGCATGAACCCAATCCATTCGCTGTCACTATTTTTCCATTCATACAGCTAATAACAAATAATGGAGGTAACAATACATAGACTAATTGTGAAGGCGAATTCCACATACAACACAAGATTAATAAACAAATATCATAGCATAGATTTATATACATAGTCACCTAGTTTAATAACCATTGCCAAAAAATTAAATGCAGTATGTATTCAAAACTCGGTGAGTTATCACATTGACTTAATATACACAGTCGTGCCAAGGGCCATGACACCATTGCAATCAATGGTGCTACCCAAGCATTAAGTCTCAAATCGAAACACGATTTGCATAAAAACAATGAAGATTCTGTTAAAAATCCCAAGGCCCCTTTCGTTGCTAATAGCACCATTAGTTTTTTTACAAACCCAAATATTTGCAAACCCAGGCCCGAAGGAAAATTGAAACCCCATAGTAAAACCCCAACCAGCGACGTGTTGCAACTTAGACCCACCCATAAAGCTGAGAGGTTACAAGGGTAAGCTTGTGTAACAATATTACCTTGGCTATTAGGGTATCACCCATGAACTGGCAGTGAAGCTCTAAGACACACTGCTCCTTGCTAACCCTGTCACTTGCGACCACCAGGAGTAAGCCAAATGAGAAGTATGGAAATCATGGCCAAGCTACGAAATAACAACAATGCTTCTAAAACCCAACAAAGCCTTACCTCTATCAACCTGGAAGTCACCTTCATCCACTTCGCAGATCCGAGACCAAACAAACAACAAGCCAAGAAAAATGACCAAGTCTTCGACGTGGATCCAAGCCCTAAGCTTGGGCTACCCCAAACCCCAAGATGTGTTAACGGTGTCAGCCTAGTGTCCACTATCAACCCAAAACCCACATCTCTATAGTTTGAAATCAATTCAATATCGATGGTCTCCTTCCCATGCAAAGTCTTAAACCCCATTGTGTAACGTTCAAACCATATGGTAGAATTCGCCACCCCAAAGCTTATTACAAGGTATAATATTATATACAACATATACCCTAGGCTTAAGCCTTAAACCTTTCCTTTCCATTTCCCTAAGCATTAATCTTATAACCATGGCATATGCAATATTCCATGGTATTATTTTTATTTATAAAATCAAGATTTGGTCTTTTAGCCAAAGTTTATACCATGGCAAGAATAAATAAAAGATGTATTAATACTTTTAATACAATAAATATGAATTACAAATAGATTAAGATAGGAACAGTGGATCCATAATTACATAATGAATAGTAGGCGTCACATAGATAATCTATCTAGGTATATAAATGATAAACATAGTAATTACCTCGTTATCAAGTTGAGTCTGTAAGAAACCATGAAAACAACTAGTAGGTGTTTTAATGATCAAAATGTTCAGCACTCCTTAAACAAGTCTCAGTCGCTAAGTATAATATGCATAGAATGAAAGAGGTGCCTTAGTTCGAATAGAACTAAATAAGCTTGCTAGACAAGTAGATACTTTACCTCTCAGACAGTCACATGGGAGAACTAGTCCCGCCACTCTGCCCACTTTAGTTCCAAGAACAAAGTTAAGTTACAACCAAGTAAATAACAAGTAAACATATGCAGAAATGAACGAAGTATATAACCAAGTAACTAACACATACCCAGCAATGTATAACCATGATAATAGCTTAATAATCAGATCCATGACATCTTAAATACAACACAGTAATAATCATAGTTGAAAGTGAGATGATAGAACGTAATAACAACTTACGACCAAAGAGTGGTACATTTAGTGTACGTTATATTCCGCGAGTTCAATAATGTCCAGCATAGGTAATTTTTCTAGCCTAAATAAAAAAAATATTTTATTTTCAATTTTTGGGGACATTACAAGTGGTATCAGAGCCCAAATTCAATACTAAGAGACCTATGGGCGCACCAAGCATTCACCGCAAAGAAAATAAAGTATGTTATTAAAATTATTGTTACTAACAGAAATTTTCCTGTTATTAAAATTTTTTGAAATTACAAATTTTTTTACAGAACAATTCAAAATATGAATACTGAAGAAGATAATAGCCAGCAAGGAAAGATGAACACCCCCACCCTGAAAGTAGATCTTGTGGTGGAATTAAATTCTGATATTTTGAAGACCATACACAGTCTTCAAGCAGAATTGCAAAGTTTCAGAGAAGATAGTATGAACGAAATAAAGGAACAACAAGTTATTAATGAAGCATTACTGAGAAATATGATGGGAGGAAGCCCACAGGGAAATCCTACTCAGTCCACAAACAGGTCCAAAAGAGAACCTTACCATAAATGGGACAATAGCCCAAGAGAAGAAGAAAAATAAGAATGTACCCCTGAAACACCGAAAGGAGATAATCACAGTCCTTCCAGTGAGGACTCTCTTTCTCCTCGCAGAAAGAAACAAAGAAGCAATGACAGTCTTCAGGGGGAATTTAGAAAAATAAGAGCCCCAACCTATGAAGGTGAAGTAAACATTGGGGAGAAAGATGAAGAGTGGTTGTTGGGTATGAGCAAATATTTCCAAGTTCATAACTACTCAGGTCAAATGAATGCTTAGCTTGGCATCTATAATTTAAATGGCAAGGAAGCCAGATGGTGGAGGGATTTGAAACAAACCAAGAAATATGAGATAAGAGGAATACACTGGGATATCTTCCGAAAAATATTCCAAGAGAAGTATATGTCGTAAAGGTTCTTTGACCGAAAGGTGAAAGAGTTCCACGAGCTACATATGGGGTGCATGACTATGGACACTTTTATTAACATATTTCTGGATGTGTTACATTATGTACCATACATTGAGGATGAAAAGGTAAAGATCCAGCAGTTTTTAGGATGTCTCCCTCCCAACTTTCGAGAAATGATTGAATTTGACATGCCAAAAACTTTGGATACCACACTGCACAAGGCTAGGCTCTACTATGAGCATGGGAAGCTACAGCAAGAGAACATGAACTGAAACCGAGACAAGTCTAAGACATTTTTTTATAACCGCAAACCAGGGTTTAACCCATAGCCATATAGAAAACAAAATAACAACTTTCTAGCAAACGAGAACTTCAAAAAATCTAGTACAAAACCATATGTACCAGCTCCTAAGGGTAACAAGCCAGTAGCAAGTGGATCCAATGCTACTCTGCTACAGATCAAGTGCTAGAAATGCAGCGGGCCTCATTATGCCCAAGATTGTAAGAACAAGACCAATGGGGTCTTACATAACTTACAAGAGGAACCAACTGTCGAGGAGATAGCAGGAACACCGTGGATTTATGCAGCATTGGATGGCCGATAGGAAGAACATCCATCTACAATGGTTGAGATAGAAGGTAATATCTTGAATGCTTCTATTTCAATACTTACTGATCCTGGTGCTTGTCGGAGCTATGTTATTCCTAAAATTGTTGATGTATGCAAACTAGGAAAAGTAAAGCATGATAAACCTTGGCTAGTACAGTTAGCCACAGGTACAAAACATAAAGTTTTTTAAAATAGTTAAAGAATGTGAAGTAAACATGAATGGTTTTCCTATGAAAGTGAACATAAACCTCCTACCCTTAGGATCGTACAATATACTTATCAGCATGGACTGGTTGGGACAACACCATGTCATGCTCTATTTTTTACACAAGTCAATATTGTGTACAGATATCCAAGGGAACCAAGTGAAGGTTCAAGGCGTTCCAAAGAAATTTTATGTAAGGCAAATATCTACCTTACAAGTGAAGAAATGTGTTAGGAAAGGATACAAGTTGTTTGCAGTAAACATCTGAGACATGGAGTTTGAGAGAGAACAACACATAGAGGATTTTCCCATCCTTGTAGAATTCAAGGACATGTTTCCAAAGGAAATCACAGGATTACCTCCAAAACAAGACCTAGACTTTTCCATCAAACTGACACCAGGATCAGTTCCAACTTCCAAAGCCCCTTACCGCATGAGTGCACCAGAATTGGTGGAACTCAAACTGCAGTTGCAGGAGTTGATAGAGAAAGGGTATATCCAACCCAATGTGTTTCCTTGGAGAGCATCGATAATGTTCGTAAAGAAGAAGGATGGTACAATGCGGATGTGCATCGATTACCATCAGTTGAACAAAAGGACTATCAAGAACCGATACCCACTTCCTAGGATCGATGACTTGTTCAATCAGGTGGGAGGAGAGAAAATATTTTCAAAGATTGACCTATGATCTAGGTACCATTGGGTATGGATTCACGATGAGGATATTCAAAAAACTGCCTTTCGTAAAAGGCACGGGCACTACGAGTTTGTAGTGCTTCCGTTCGGGTTGACCAATGCACCTGTGGACTTTATGTGTATGATGAACAACATATTCAGTAAATATCTGGATAAGTTTGTTTTGGTCTTTATAGATGACATCCTAGTTTATTCCAAGAATAAAGAACAACACGAAGAACACCTTCGCATAGTACTATGAATGCTGAGAGAACACCATCTTTATGCTAAGCTTAGTAAATATGATTTTTACAAACCACACATACAGTACTTAGGTCACATTATATCCAAGACATGGATAGTTGTGGACCCGAAAAGTATTTGAGCCATAAAGGATTGGCCTACCCCTACTAGTGTCACTGACACTAGGCCCTTTTTGGGATTAGCTAGATATTATCGAAAGTTCATTGAGAACTTCTTGAGAATCGTTTGCCCCATGACCGCTTTGTAGAAGAAAGTAAATAAGTGCTTATGGACTGCCAAGTGCGAAGAATGTTTTTAAAAGCTTAAGAATGTTTTGATGACCGCACAGATACTACGAATTGCAGATCTTGATGGGGATTTCATTGTTTGCATGGATGTAAGCAAGGAAGGAATTGGAGGAGTCCTCATGTAGAATGATCACGTGAACTGTTATGAATCACGAAAGTTAAAAGAGCATGAACAGAACTACCCCACATGCGATCTTGAGTTAGCGGCCATCATCCATGCTTTGAAGATGTGGAGACACTAGCTCATGGGAAGGAAGTTCCTTCTGAAGACAAAAAATATGAGTCTAAAGTATTTATTCGATCAACCAGATCTAAATGCAAGGCAAGCTAGGTGGTTGGCTTTCCTTAGTGAGTACCACTTTGAGCTAAAGCATATTAAGGGAAAAGAGAACAAGTTTTTTGATGCTTTGATCTGACAAACTCATATGATATATGAGCTAACTTTGAGTCAAACCGATGCAGATTTGCATGAGAGGATTAGGAAAGCCAACGGAGTTGAACCTTTCTATGTATAAATCCTCAAGAAAGTCCAAGAGGACAGGTTGCTTCAACAACAAAAAGAATATAAGGTAGACAAATATGGACTGTTATGATCCAAGGATAGATTGTACGCTCCAAAAGGAGGGGACATTCGGTCTGGCATCGTCATGGAATTTCATCGGGCACCCCACTTGGGGCACCCAGGATATCAAAAGATGATATCCGCCATCAAGAGACGCTTTTTCTGGCCTAAGTTAAAGTCTGACATTGCGATGTTTATCGCGAAATATCATGTCAAAGTTGAGCATCAGCATCCTTTGGGATTGCTACAACTGTTACCCATTCCAGAATGGAAGTGGGAGGTCATTAGTATGGATTTTATCACCTGTCTACTAAAAAGTAAGAAGTAGAATGATTCTATTTTTGTAGTAATTGAAAAGTTGTCAAAAGCAGCACACTTCATTCTGATGAAGTTTACTTACAAAGTAGTGAAAATTGCTGATATCTTCTTGAAAGAGATATTTAGATTGCATGGGATACCCAAGGAAATCATCTCGGATTGAGATGTTAAGTTTACAGGAAACTTTTGGAGATCTTTATTCTCCAGATTAGAGACGTAGTTGAAATTTAGCACTGCTTATCACCTGTAGATAGATGGGCAGACAGAAAGAGTAAACCAGATTATTGAGGACATGCTTAAGATGTATGTCATGATAAACCCCACCAAGTGGGAAGAATACCTACATCTTGTAGAGTTTGCATATAAGAATGGTTATCCATCTTCCACCAAGATGAGTCCCTTTGAGGTACTCTATGGACGAAAGTGTAGAACACCGGTTACTTGGGATAACTTGGTGGATCGGCTCATGTTAGGGCCTGATTTATTAATGGACTTGGAACAGCTAGTTACCAAGGTTGAGGTGAATGTTAAAGAAGCACAAGACCACCAAAAAAGTTACGCGGATTGAAAAGGAAAATATAAATACTTTCAAATAGGCGATCATGTCTACTTGAAAGTAAAAGCAAAATGAAGCTCTTTGAGCTTGGGTAGGTGTGGTAAGTTAGAACCTAGATTTTGTGGAGCTTTTGAAATACTGGCCAAGAAATGGCCAGTGGCATATGAGCTAGCATTACCCGTGCATGTAATATTCCATAATGTTTTCCATGCATCCTTGTTAAATAAATATGTTTATGATACTAAACATGTAGTGGATTGGTCCTTATTATAGGAGGAATCTGAAAGGGGAGTTTTCCCCTAATCCTATTCATATATTGGACAAAAGAGAGGTGCAGCTTAGGAAAGGCACCACATTCCAGTTGAAAGTGTAATGGAAGAACTTTGAAGCCGATGAGGATACCTGGGAGAATGAAGCTACCATGAGAAAGGCTTACCCCGCCTTGTTTCATGATGTCATTCTGAGACCCTAGAACACTAGGGACGATGTTGTTCTAAGCGGGGAGGGATGTAATATCCTCAATTTTGGACCAAACACTTATAGGCATGAGCATATTTATTATGATGTTATCTTGATGTTTTATTTTGATATATTGGGTCGAAGACCCCACTGCATATGAACATGATGATTTGTTTTATACATTGGGCATAAGTCAATTGTGATGATATATATATATATATATATATATATATATATATGTTTTTGCTTGTGTTGGGCATGGACCCTGAAGCACATGATTGATGAGATGTTTAGTGTTGGGAAAGAAGCTCGGGAGCACATGAGTCTTGAGACATTTGTGTTGAGCATGAAGCTCTCGAACACATGAAAAGATAATTTGGAAGTGTTGGGCATAAACCCTCAAGCCTTCCATGTTGATGTTGAGTATAAGCTCTAGAGCATCAGATCCTTGGCCATTATATCCCTAGGTGTATCATACAAGTACATCCTAGCAATAGTGTTGAGAGAAGAGCTCTGGACTCTGCAGTAAGTTTGTAACTTCTTGTTTATAGCGTTGAGTTTGACTGGAGAAAATTATTGATCTTGTTACAGCTGATTTTACCATGCATGGTGGATCACACATTTATGGCCTTCGCTGTCCCCCTGCAGACTCTTTGGACCCCATGGACTATTTTTGTACCTTTGATGTTTCCAATATCATTCATAAAAACATGCATTATTTTCCATACGCGACTTTTAAACCTATTCTCGCGTATATACACAAATATGACCCTCAAACCCACGTACATCGGGATGTGTGCAAAAGGTCAAATAGTTTTGGAGTTTTCCTTGATGTGCATCTGAGTCACTTGTCTCTTGGCATTCCATATGCCTTGAGATCACTCATATTTGACCTTCCATTACCTCATTGAAGCACTATATAAGGAACCCTTTGGATACATTGAAAGGAGAGGAATTGAAGAGCAAGAAAACTATGGTTCATTGTTGCCGGAGCTTATACTTGAGTCTACATCCCTTTGTCCCTTGGAGCACTTTTTTTTCTTCCCAATATTTCCTTTGCTTGTGAGCCTATTATCGAGATATGGAGGATTGAAGTGGTGGAGGCCCATGTGGAGGACTCTGTTTCTCTGGTTCACAAACGTGCCGATAGAGGTTGTCACTATTGTAATCTCTAATTTATATTAATAGAAATATCTTTTCCTATCCAATAATGTGTATTTAAATGAATATTGAATCCATGGATGCTTTTAAATGCTTATATGTTATTGATTATATATGCTAGAGTAGGTCTAACACCATTATATAGCATGCTTGTCTTCTTTGTTGAATGTTGAGAGAGCAAATTGCTAATACAAGCAAGAGTGGAAAAGCTCAACGAGGATCTACATCAACCATCCAGAATAAGGTATGTTTCGAGATCCTTTAGTGTTAGGTGTTTTGTTTCTCTTGTATATGGGAAAGGATTGATTTCTACGGTTACTCTATCTGTTGTGGTACCCCAAGCTATAGGAAATTTTTTGTAACGGAATTGGTGACCATACTGGAGAATTCCTAGTCATTTCCTTTGGGGCTTTTATCGGCATTCAATGTTCTTGAATTGCTCTTATTTCTCTGTTTATGAGTCGGGTCTGGGGGTATGTTTGCCTAGTAGTGTCTGATAGGAGTAAATTCTGTCTCATCTTGTATGTTTACCTTCTTTTTTATCTCTTTTTCTTCCTGTACGTGATTTTTGTCTTCACAGTTGCGTGTGCACGCGGTTTTTACTGGGATATCCGTGTATATACGTGGGTTTTCTGCACACAGTCGTGTATGCCCTAAGTTTTTCCATTTTGGGTAATATTAAGTGTTGCTGGGTGAGTTTGGATAATTGTTGAGTCTTCTTGGATGCTTCTGGAGTCTGTATACACCTCTGTATCTGACCAGAGATGCTTTTTAGTTTAAATTTTTTGAGAATGTTCTTGTCATTTCATTTTCTATTTTTTGTTTTGGGATTAGTGCATTAGGTCTCTTTTCCCTTAGTTCTTTGCTTGGGTGCTTTTTGATAGTGCTTGCAGAGTCTTGGGGTTGTAGAGTCATACTTTTGCTTTATTATCTCATTTTAATTCAAAAAATACAAAAAACATTTGTTTTTTACATCATTACGCATTGTTTCATTTTGCATTTTGCATGGTACTTGCATTAGGTTTTCTTGGAGAAGTATTAGTCAGGTTTTCATATAGGAATGATTGCATATTCATTTGAAGGAAAATTTTGCACTTCACATAGTAGCATACCCCGTTTTTCATTCGACATAGTGCATTTGCATTGATTGTTAAGTGTGCATTTTACTTCTTGTTGTGTCATAACAGCATTAGTTGCGCGACCATTTCCCCTTTTGAGTAATAAGCCAATTAAAATCAACGCATAATAAAATGAATTACACTCTTTTCTTTTATAGGGTGCACCAACAAGATTAGGTTTTAGGGTCTTGGAATAGTTCATTGTGAGTAAATTCTCCAATACCACTAAATGAAACATTTATGTGTCTTTCCAGGTGAGAGAGTGAAATTCCTTTATATGATTAGTGTTTCTCAGGATCCTCCGATTACAAGGGAGTTAAGCACGAGGCAGTGTGAGCAGTTATTCATTGGGATGACCCCTGGTCATAAATGAGTAGCACTGGAGATATTTCCAGGATTGTATTCATATCCGAGGGCTCTTTCAAGAATTTTGGGCTTTGAAATCCTTCCCATATGGTCAATCCCACCTGCCACTATCTTCCTGCGCATTGATTATGTTGAGGTGACCTTAGTGGCCTTACCTAGGTTATCAAGGGGGTACTTTGTAGAGGTTATTCTGCAGGTGTCCTGGCCAGGTAGGGGTTGGACAACACAGTCGCTATATGCGTTGAAGCTGAGGGCCACTATAATTGGTTACGAACCTCCGCTTGTTGTGTATGGGAGTCTCAAGCCTCTTCTAGGTGAGACATACCTTCTTCATTCAGAAGCTCACATATCCTACCCTTGTTTGCTTGTGATTTGGCTTTACATTGTATAGGTGTATGCTCTGTGCACACTATTTTTCCTAGGGTTTGCGTAATTAGATAGAGTCTTTTTCACTTTTTGAGTCATTGTGGATTCAGGCGCGACACTTTGCTGTTCTCATCGTTTAGTAGGACTTCTTCCTTCCACGTATCCTCCTCCTTTGGGAGAGAGAAATAGACAGTCCGGGCGGACTACTTCTCACATTGATTCACACATGATGGGAGATCATGAGGATGAGATTCCTGATATGTATTATCCACCTCACGAGGTTGGGGATTTAGATTCTAATTTTGTATATGATCCTTCACTAGAAATACCTTCACATTCTGGTTATGATCCCTCATTCACATGTTGTCGGTATTGGTTACTAGGTGACGAGACTCATCATGAACCCATAAGCACTAGTTATATTCATTATGGCATGCCTGATATCCCTGCACACGATCCGACACATCATGCCGAGTGAGAAATTGAAACTAGAACTATACCTGGGGGAACTTCTATTCCTTTCCATGTGGAGAGATTTGGGAGCACTAGTCACATTGCACCTTCCATCCTGGTGGTGGAAGCTACTTCACATGTCCGTCCCAGACCAAGTGTTAGTAGTCATATGCAGATACCAGAACCGAGACGAGTGACCATAGGGAACACCACTTACATCCCTTCACATGTCCCTTCATCCTCAAACCCTACTCCTTCGACTTCATTTTTGACAACTCTTCCTCCCCCTCATTCACGTGGTACTTCGGGCCAGAATATTGCTACTAGCCATGTCCGTACTACGACTGCTCACACGGTAGTATCTCATAGTCAAGTACCTCCTATTGTCTTGGGA
Source organism: Pseudotsuga menziesii (assembly GCA_001517045.1). NCBI lineage: Eukaryota > Viridiplantae > Streptophyta > Pinopsida > Pinales > Pinaceae > Pseudotsuga > Pseudotsuga menziesii. Next base: position 53,297 of record LPNX011078809.1, read on the forward strand.
GTTCATATTCCTGTTTGTTGATCGTCTCATGGTCCATTGCAAGGAGTTCCCCATATCCATAATTATGGAGCTTCTCATGGGACATCCCATGGGACACCTTATGGAGCTTCTCATGGACAATCTTATGGACCGCCTTATGGAAAAAACTATCAACCCTATGGGTACGGGTATCAACAACCTGCTTACTCTTATAATTATGGATTTGTAGCACCGCATAGTCAAGGTACACCACATCATAATGCTTTCATGTAGCCCTACATGGCTCAAATGGGAGGAGGATATTATGGCCAAGGCCATGGTATTTACAATAATCAGCCTTATATGAACCATAATTATCAGGGAGCGTGGCATAGACCGTCTCAACCTAGTCTCGCTTTCCTTGCAACATTGAACTTACCTGACTTATCGAGAGTTATGAACAATCTGGTATCTCATGACCTGACTTGGCCGACTATCCCTAAGAAAGATTCCTTCGGACATTCCCAAGTTCAAGGGAAAAGCAGGAGAACATCCTAGTGAACATGTCACTACTTTTCACCTTTGGTGCTCTTCCAATTCCTTACATGATGACTCAATCCGTTTAAGGCTATTTCAACGCACCCTCAACAGGCCTGTAGGAAAGTGGTATATAGAGTTACCAAGGTTGGCATTCGTTTTGCTCGATGACCTTGCCATGACTTTCCTCAATCAATTTAAGCTACACGTGCATTACAACCTTGGTACATAAATCTTGTCGACATTTCGACAAGACAAAGCCACACGTATCTCGGATCATATCTAAGAGTGGCATAGACAGAAGAAGTTGATTAAAGCCTTCATACCACCAGAATTTCTCCTTGAGTGGTTCCTCAAGTCGTTGTTACCTTACATCGTGCAGGATGTTTCTACATCCAGAGTCCAAAACAAGGAACAAGAAATCTTTAGGGAACAGGATTTGAATTTGATTTATGCTCAATCCGAACTTTTGTATGAGATCATACCTAACGCTCCACGTTCTAGTTTCGACCCAAAGATCAAACCTGGACCACATGCTGATGGCATTGTGGGTTTTACAAGAGCCAAACCTGTGAATTCGGTTGTGAAACAAGTGAGCCAATTGTATATTAATCAATCCTCATTGGTGTTGAAATATTGTAACTTCAAAGAATATTCTTTATGTATATTTTGTGGTCCCCGATGGTCCAACCGGGAGAACCACTTGTATTACATTGTACCCCGATGCTCCTAATCGGAAGAACTAATAAGAGTCATGAGGTAGTCCCCTCTATTTGTAAAGGTGGGTCATCAGCACCCAAGTGTGGTTACTTGAGCCTACATGTGTAACTCGAGCCTACATGAGTTAAATTAAGCCGACATGTTGATTAAGTAAACTTTAAGTAGATGGATGAATATAAATAGAGGTGTAGTGCTCCTCATTTGAGACATACACACTCACTTGGAATAGCGCACTTGTCGAGGAGAGGAGTTGCTGGAGAAGGAGGAGAATCAGGTTTTTGATCTCCTTGTTGGTTTTACCTTTTTCCCTTTTGGGGCATCTATATTGAGGAAGATTTTGCTGGGTTTTTCCCTTTAGGGTTTTCCTAGGACAAATCTGTGTTGTTCTTGTGATACTGTTTCTTTTAGTGATCCTGCTTTATATGCTTTTATTATGAAAAATGAAATGATATACTTATGTCTTAGTTAAGCATATGAAAAATTCAACATGGTATCAGAGCTAACCTGAATAGGGCAGATTTCACAAGTTACAGAATCTAGGGCTTCTTATTTTTGGTTCTCTCTCCACAATCAATCAGCAAAAGAAGGCTAGGCTGACTCTCCTTTGAAGGGTGCATCGTTCTGTCGAAGCGGAATTCGATTCCGAGCATTTTCAATTTTCGATGTGGAAATTAGGGCTTTCTACAAAAGAGGCATTTTTGAGTGAGACCAGCATAGGATTTTTCTCCTCATAAAAAACGAATTTTAGAGACCTGGATCAATTTTTTGGTTGGGTGAATCTCCGGGAAAGTCAAACCCTAGTTTGACCCCGAGCTAGAAAAACCCTAAATACTAAAACTGCTATGTTTTGGTACATTCGCTATATTTCGAGATTGGAAAAGGATCAGGAGCTAAAAATTGCAGGAGCTGAATATAAAATCCTTATTAACACTGTATCCAAAATTCATCCACAAATTCGTTGTATTCCAGGAGATATGTTCTCTCCAAGTTAGGGTTCCAGCCTCTTCCAGAATTCATCCCTAAATAGGACACCTGGGGAGAATTGCAATATCTTGGTCTACAGAGGTCCAAATGGAATTCCTGAAGATGTTTTAGAAAGGGCACGGATTTTAATTTCGGTGGTCCAATTATCAGACTTAGAAGATGAACCAGTGACACGTGTCATGCCGTACAACTTCGCTGTTCTGAACAGTCCTGTAACAGGTCACCTTGGGAAAATGATCATAAATCCCAAATGGTGAAACCAATTATAATGAAACCTATGGTGGTGGATCATGGACATGCGATTTTACCTCAGTACAAAATTTCATACATATAGGATCATAAATGTTGGAGATATCACAGAAACAGTAACAGGCATTTCTGCAAGAGAAATTGGAAAATTAGGGCTTCCTGTTCCGGGAGCTTCCCTACACTGTTTTCAGAAATGGAGTACATTGGAAAGCTCCATTTGAAGATATCTATCTGTATATCCAATCTGATCTGAAATATTTTGAGTTTTAAAATTAGGGTTTCTGTGACAAACCCTAGATTAGCCAGCTCCGGAACCAGGACGGACACCTCAAATCGGTAAGATCTAATCCTTTGCTATGTTCATTTGAGGTTCTCTTTTCAAAGTGATCTATGACATTATCTTGATGATAAGATTGGTGAAGTTGAAAAATTCCAAGCCTAGAAGTATATGATCTCTCTGAAGAAAATGGATTGGACACCTACATGAGCATGGAGGTTCCAGTTTCAGAGGGAGATGAGGCTAGAAGCCTTTCTCAAGAAGAACTTGGTCAAATCCCAGAAGATCATTGATGATTCAATTTCGAATCAACTTGTACTACAAGTGTGTTCCCTAAAGAAATCGATGAGGTTTGACTCCTTGACCAAGCTATTTGAAGGGAATATCATAGATCATATTATGACCTTAAGAAACCAGCTGAAGAATGTGAAGATCCAGAATGCAGAGAACATGCAGTCATAAGGATCTCTCAAATCAAAGAAC
>LPNX011078819.1:974-74434 GCA_001517045.1 Pseudotsuga menziesii
CAACAGAAACATGCTTAATGAATTCCAAGGCACCATCACCCATTGGTAAGTGAGAACCAGCCAATTTGGGGAACTCGTGGGAAACAACCTCTACAGAAGCATCCTCTTTTCTTCCTTTAGCAATAATATGACGCAGTATATCATGGACAATCCTCAGAAGCTTGTCTGTAAAGTATGATGCAATCTGCAAGATAAATTCAGAAAAATTCATGATGATTCAACACAACTTTAGCACCCTCCATTTATTATTTATAGTTAAATGAAATAAATGCCAACAACAAAGATTTGTTTAGCTAGTTACCTGTTCCTTTAGAAATGAGACTTCCTCTGATTCAAGATCTGCTGCTGCTGCAACTGTAACTGAAGGTGTGCAAAGACTGCCCTCCCTTGCAGCAGCACGCAATGCAGCCTGCTCTTGTGAATGTTTCCAAGGGCTGTATATAAATTCAAACACTATGACAACAAAGTAATCCTGTAACCAAATGGCAAGATGTCATTAGATCTTGTTCTATATAATGTGAAATCATAACAAATTCAATGTGATTATTTACCTCTAGCTTTATATTTACATGTTGAGGAAAAACCAAGAAAATCAATTTTGTAAATTAATAAATAAAATAGAAAAGGACAAATTCCTAAAAGGGAAACCAATGGAAATCTATGTATTGTTAAAGACAGTCCAAAAAAAGACTAGTCTCTGGACCATTCCATACACTCGCAGGGAGCGATTACTATGTCTAAAATAAAACTCCCCTTAAAAAATCTAACTGTTCAGTTCTGACTATTCTCATGGCCAATGTTTTTGCATTAACTTTGCAGAAGACATTTAGAAATGTGCTGGGCCTCCATCCACCAATAGTGTCTCTCATTGTGTTCTGGAGAAAAACTCAATTAACTCCTCATTCAAAAAAATCATGCAAAAATTTTCTGAGGATCTCTTCAATCATGTAAACAGATCATCCCCTACAGTATCCCATATGGCATTGTGGAACACACAAGGGAAACCATCCAACCCTAAAGATTTTCTAGTTTAGGGGAGGGTCAAGAAGAGTTTTTTCTTTTGAGAGATCCCTGTTAAGAACTCCTGTCTGGTGGCCTCAGATTCCAGTTTCAGCACAACTTGACACATTCATGTGGGCATGGAGTTGCAAATCCAATGGCAATTAGTACAACTGATTGCTACTGGATTTTTGTGGAAGCATCAAGGTAAAATCACTTTTCAGGAGGACCACTCCCCATTTATTCTAGGAGATTTGAGAAGCTTTAAGCAGGAGTTAGATTTGCTTGTGAGAAATTAGACTGAAACTCCATGATTTATATTCTAATGTTGAGTCCCTCCCTTCGTCTGCATGCTTATATGGTTTCTTTTTTTACTTTTCAAGGGCGGGATTTTTGTGTGGTGTCATTATTGGTTCCATTTACTTATACGTAGCATTTTCCCCAAAAAATGAACAGTGCTTTACAAGGGCCTATTTGGAGAGACTGTAGATGGGCCTGTAATTTAGCTCATTTATTAATAACAACAGAAGATTGTACCTTCTCACGTATAAAAGAACTCCACTTGCCCCTACCTTCTACTCATACTGAGTTCTGATGCATTACCTTATTGAGCAATGTATAATCCTCCAGGATCTCACATAAACTCAACAATTGTCATGGTTGGTGTTGTACTGAGGACCGCCTACAAAATCGAGAATTTCCAAAAAAAAATCTGTTCATTGTGACAAACCAAAGACCATCAAACACTGGTTTTTGTAACGCTTTTTCTCCCAGCACTGTTGGAAAACAATGCAACAAAAACTATCTTATTTACTGCAAGACAATTTTCATTTGTAGAGAGCATTGATTGGGACCTACAGTCAGCACCTTTTTAGTCATTGTGTTGGTCTATGACACTGTATCCAACTTCAGTTATGTATTTTCTCATTGAACTGTAAGTATGTGTTTGAAGGAGTTCTAAGTATAGCCTCTGCTTTTAAAAGCTGTCTTTGAATGAGGTAAGCGTTCAAGTCAAAGCTAAAGGTTTTCTGCTCATCATGATGCTAAGAATATCATGCCAAATATCAACCTGCATCAAACAAACACAAGTGTCAGCTCTTAGCTCAATCGCCTATAACATGAAACTAATGGATCAATGGGATAAATAAAGGAGAAAATGCATCCTATGTGCTATCATCATTGGATATAATGTGTGCACAAGTCCAGATGCAAGTGTTAAAAAGTCATGCAAACTCTGGTAGCATTAGGGCACTAACCTTCCTAACATTATATAGCTTATTCAAATCTGCTCTCCCTACAACTACTATGTAGTATTGCCTCAAGCATAGACCATGACAATAGAATGATTTACAGGAAGGTATCTTCTTGCTAACTGTTAACACACAATCTGACTTCAGGGAGATTGTATGGGGATGGATCTCCCATTAACCAGATCATGAATCAATGGGATAAAGGAGAAAATGCAGCCTCTGTGCTATCTTCATTGGATATAATGTGTGCACAAGGGCCAGATGCAAGTGTTAAAATAGTCATGCAAACTCTGGTACCATTGGGGCACTAACCTTCCAAACATTATATAGCTTATTCAAATCTATTCTCCCTATGCAGTATTGCCTCAAGCATTGAACATGACAATAGAATGATTTACAGAAAGGTATCTTCTTGCTAACTGTTAACACACAATCTGCCTCCAGGGATATTGTACTAGTCAGAGAAATGAGTGCTAAAATAATTGTTCATCTTCTTGCTAAAAAGGTCGTGCACAGAAAAGGGCTAGTTATGAATCAAAATCTTGTCTAGAAAGCTATGAACCATCCACTGATGGGGATTTTTGAATTTTTCAGTAGGTCCTTCACTCGTTAAAACAAACAAGACTGAGGATATTCCATACACATTGGATAAAAATTTAAATAGTTCAGGTTTTAAGCTTGCAAATGATAGGCTGATGCTAATAGATTGGGACAAATACAATGAACAGAGCATACTACCATCTAATGTTTTACATTATAGCACTCTAGAGCATGCTGATGGCAATGAATAATGTGTACTCTCTATCCTCAAATCCCTTTCAACTAGGCTTGAACTCTTGGAATTGTGTCCATCACACATAACAGTGGTTCAAACAGGGTGGTCCACCATTCAAGCATATTTTATATCCTTACTACAACAGACGTATGGCTGTTGTTCCAAGACTTTTTGGTGGTTGGAGAATCCTAGAATGGGGTACCTCTGTAGTATACACTCACTGGGAAGTATGTTCCATGGGCAGCTTATTTGGGTATGTTGAAGAGACAGTATGACAGCAATGAGTAGGAGATCCAAATCATAGGGCAGCTAACATACTTTGCGTCAGTAAATAATGGCATTGTTACTTTTTCAAGGAGAAACAGTAACACTCAATGGACAGGCTGTAATGCTCTGTCCTGTGAAGAATATGCAGTCAAAATTTTAGTGAACAAACCAGCTGAAACTAGTGTTTCTTCCTGTGTTTCGAAGTTGTGAAGATAGGTGAACAGCACTGAGGAATTTATTGTCAATATTGCGAGAGAGAAGGCATGTTGCATTAAGTTAATTTATGTGAATATATTCCTTTCCTGGGCCTGAGTCACAGCAGCAAAGGTGCACAGGGTTTCAAGGTCGATGTACATGCAAAGGATAGAAGCATTTGTTATGGTGTTCATAAACAACATGTGCGGAACACTTCTTATATATGGATAGACTCTAGAGTATATTGCAAAAGAAGGGGGCACATTGGCTAGTGTAGCATGCAAAAGGAGCGCAGTCAAAACATAAACCTTGTCTTTTACCCATCTTTAAACAAACCATGCAGAAGTTGAGTTTAAGTTCTAGTTTTAAGTTCTAAGCACTTAAAACTTCAGTTAGTGTTGAGTTAGAAGCCAATTTCAGTGGGCATTTAACACTTCCAGTTAGCAGCCACCAGATCTATAATGATACTGAGAATTTAGTTTTTTTGTGGGGAAGCAAGTTTACTTATTTCTGTTGACAGCAGCAGTGTTCAATACCGACTTATCCAAAATAGGAAAATCATGCATAAATGTCTTCAATAGGACCTATGTGCACAGCACACAATTAAATTGGCAAATGAACTATGTGCAATCAAAGACCAGTAAATGAAAGGAACATGATAAAATGAAGCATTTGCCAAGATTCAAAATAACCTACTAGCACACAATCGGTCTAAATCAGGGCACTATAATGGGAGACAACATACCCACTTTATAGTCGCAAGATAGGATGAGAATTCAACACCAAGATATTCAAAACAAAACAAAAAAACAGGCATTTATAAATAACTTTCTCTATTCACATAGAAGTTTATGGTGGTGATAGTAGACAAGATATAATGATCCTTGTATCTGAAGATCCATTTATTTCGTGAAACATAGCTTGCACTGTTTCTTCAATGTTAATTTCAATCATAAAAGACGATTTGAAATCCATGGATTTTTATTTAAATTTAATATTTAGATATCCACTGACAGAAAATGGCCAATGGGACTGGCAAAAAGTACATGAATCCAATTTTACAGGAGAAAAGTACAGGCCTGCCTGCGGCAACATACTAAATCACATTAAAAATAAAAACTAGGAAAAATGACTCTGGAACCAACTTTTCAGCAGGATCAACAATGATAATTAAACAAAATAGTGACTCAATATGCCACAATGAATAACTTGCCTTTTCTTCTAGTAGGAAACTTACAAGGATGCATTTTCCCACTATTTTGGTGGAAAATATTTGAAAAGCATGGCAACTGCAACAAGATATCTGCTACTAGTCCTTGTCATGCTTTCTTCTGGGAATGAAAGAATGATAGGCTATAGCCAAATAGACAATAGGACACAAAGAAATGTGAATTTACTTACTATGCTCTATTACAATTAACCTCCAATTCATGATCTGTTAATGTTGGAACCAGTTATTAACTGCCTTCCATAAACCATCAGTGGAGTCTTGTGCAATGGCCAATAAAAAGTAACACAGTGTCGCCACATCATGTTTGTGCTGCTGGCTTCTTTGGTTGTGAAAACAACAGCTGAGCAAAGAGGAGTTCATTCCATGTATCAGGAACTCCTAGAAGACACCAATGCAGACAATCCTAAGAACCACCTTTTGATTTGAGAATGTATTTGGATATATGTGACTCGTCCCTCAACTCTGAAACCCCAGTGATATCTAAACATTCAACCCTTGTGCCCCGCACAGCACTCTCAACAGCTAGATCTCTAATATAGTGTTCAATATAAGCAAAGTCTAATATAAGCAGTACATAATCATTTTAAGCCCCTGCTCTTTTACATATTTGGCTTTAATTTATTTGTCCCTGCTCTTTTACATATTGTCCTCCTTTTGCATATATTCTGTGTAATATAAGCAGTGTTCTTTCCAAACAAATTTTATCAAATATACTTTAATCTTATGTTTTGTTTTATTTAGAGAATGTGCCCTTACCCAGCTTGCATGTATGGATCTTATTATGCCTAATAATTATAGTTCCTGCAAAATGTGTGCATGTCTTTTATCAAGATTTCAACATTGCATGCACCATGTCTGCTCAAATAATTTCCTAAGTTATATCTTGACTGCAAAGATGCTCAAATAATTTGCAAGATACTTGTAACAGCTCTACTTTTGGGCTTTTCAAGCAATTAGACAAATGCAAGGCTCAAGTACTCCATGGAGTTTCTTTCAAAATAGGATGCAAACAAAAACTTTCTCATGATACAATGTGATACCTAAAGTGAAAGACAAGCCTAGAAAGAGAATAATCTTGTAGATATGATGGAATATGTGTTGCAAACTTGAAATTAGTTAGCATTTCAGCTTTTCTTCAACATCCCTATTGCTTGTGTTCTTCATTTTCTTTTCATTGCCAGATTCTTAGGAGCTGGATTCAAAACAAATGCAATTCGCATTCACACAATCTTTGGAGCTTTCGTGTTACAAGATAAAAATGCACATAGATGAAGGTTACAAATGGAGATGTAGTGGACAGTCGGTAAATATCAAATGCATAACAGTTTTTGAACTCATCTCAAATTGGGTCCACTATATTTTGGTTGATGCACAGCAAATTAGCTCCATCATCATGTGTTATAGGTTAAATCATTTACATTTCAGATACTCTATCCATCATCATAATTAGAGTGAATTCAGAGATGCAGAAACTTTTTGTCAAGAAGTAGAGTGATGGATGGCTCTCTCTTCTTGGCAAAATTTTCTGCATATCTAGATTCATTATGATCTTGATGATGAACTTCCTATGTCTGGTCCAGTAATTACTCAATTGGAACTTCTAAGCAATTTAATTTTCCTATTTGTCCACTAAAATATCATCCAAAGAAAGCTTAGTGCTTAGTTTGGAAATTTAGTTAAGGACCAATTTAGTTGCAACTACCTCTCACACAATCTTCCAGAACAAGAGAATTATGAAAATGAAGCCATGTCACTATGAGAGTATTGAGGCGTTCAATAAATAGAAGCACCTACTGTCACTAAATTTAAAGATTTATTATTGTAATGTCAACCCCTCCACTAATATATGTTGAATTATTGAAAATTGGAAATGATATTAAGAAAGTGTGAGCATGAAAAGGAACATAATCATATAAAGTAGTTGAAAATTTGAATATATAAAGTATTTACCAGTTGCCACATCAGTATCTGAGATATCTCTATTCTAAAGATAAGACTTTAAATATTAGTTGAATAGATGCAGTACTTATAATCTAATGAAATAAGACAAATTAACATGTGATACTATAACTACAAACTAGTTAGATGCAAATACATAACAATTTGTCAACAGTACATAAAAATTTTAAAAAATAAGATAAGGTCTGATAATATTCAAAGTTCTGTGTCATATGCGTGATAATGTAAAGGAACAAGATAATTTAGTTTTGAAAACCTTCATGATATGATCTCTTTCTTTCATCTATTACTGCTTCAAAATTCAATATAAATAGCAGTCTCCCTTTGAATATAGATGCAGTAAAGACAACGCTATGGAGTTAGCAATTTGCTATATTGATGGGATTTGTTAGACAGACTACGATCAAGAGACAATGAGTTTAAATATTAAGTAATCTTTAGAAAATTTTTATGTTATTTAGTCAAAATATTTTTAGCTTATCTACTTCTTAAATCTCGCTTTCTTTATATGCCTGCCACATGATCAGGTCATCACCCCTCTTATTCCCTAATAGTGATTTTTAAGCGCAAGGTTGGAAACTCTATCAATATAAGGTGATCACTTTCTGACAAATGAGTAAAAAAAAACCTTTCTAAAAAACTCCACCTTTGATCAAAGTAGTTCTTAGAAGCAGCAAAGGACCCTCTTTGGGGTCTACATTAACTAGCTGGAATCCTTCATCCATAAGCACATTAAGGTTGGAAATGGCTGCCTGTTGCTTTCTATATCAAGTGTTGATTTCCCTGCTCCTTTCACCAATGATTTAATCTTTATGGTCTCTGCTCTTGGGGATCTACAAAGACAAATTAATGCCCTGGCCAGTTTTTGTGACCATCAAAAGTTGAGGATCAACCTATGCAAAACAAGGTCATGATCTTCAATGCATTGAGGAGCTTTCTCTCCAACCTACAGTTCTACTTTTCGGGGGTGTAGATTGAGATTGCAAGAGCGTACACCTACATGGGTGTCCACTTCATGGGGCCTCGTTTAGCATGTGACAACCTCTCTAGCCTTGACTCAACAAAGGGTACAACTCCCTAGCCCTCATCAAGAAACTGTGTTTTGAGAATCAATTCAGGACATTCAATCTAAAATTTACCCATGGTACTCTACGGTTCAAAGATCTAGGGACCCAGCTTGCTACTAACTGACTAGGCCTGAATGGAAATAGCTTAAACCATGCTCCTCAAGCATATCATCTGACGCAAAAGGATAGTCCCCCAACCCATTATTCAAGTGGAGTTCAGAGTCCACCCATTTTGCCCAGAGGTCATCTTTCGTCTAGTCTCTTACATAGAGCCAGGACCTTCAATGACTATGGCTTTGGGAGAGAGAGGTACCCTTACCTTGCAATCTACTCCTCAAAGGCCCTTGCTTCAAATTGCACCCTGACTAGAACTGTGTTTGATATTTTAGTTTGATACACTAGGAACCAATCGTCACATGTAGGTATCGGATCTGTGGAATGTATACATAAGAAATTGTACATTGTAGATTTAGATTTGATGGGATGGCCAGAATGAGCTTAAATATATCCACTTTTACAAAACTCAGTGAAATGTGAATGTGTGGGGAACACTAGGCCATTCATTCCCCCAATGCCCTGAAATCAGAGACACCTGGGTGCTCATTTTTTAAATAATTTGTAAGAAATAAATGAAACACAAAATACATTGGACAAGGGAATAAAGGTGACATTACCTTGTACAGACTTCAGCTTTTCACAGATACTGTTGCCATCATCCTGCCTCAAAGGTTTCATGCAATTTGTATTCTCCTGCATTGAGTTAACAGGCTTACAGGAAGTGAGCTTGCAATTTGTTGCTAGGGCTGTCTAATTTTAACCGACAACTAGGAGACTTTCCATCAGTTTTCTTCCTAAACCTTTTTCTGCGAGAATCTCCCTTCTGGGTAGTTACGGGTTCTCTCTTGCGTTTTTGTTCCACCGATTCTTCTTCTTCGAAAGTCTCATTTTCTTCGCTCTCATTGTCATCGACACCAAGCACATTATTCACATTTTTACCCCAATCTTCATCAGAGTCGTCCTCCCCTGAAATTTCATCCCCAATCTTCATCAGAGTCGGTCAAGAAAACTAACAGAGAACCGATTGTTTGAAAGGACGTTCAATAAACTGATTGAGGAAGATTCATAACACCATTGAAGCAGAATTTCGAGGGAGATCCCGACGAGGGTTGTCGAGATTGTGACTAGAGGCGTAGCAAACTGATGACAAAACCCTGATATTACTGGGGCTAACTTCTCGTGGATGAATTTTGGCGGGAAGCACTATTGGTCATTAAAAGATTAATTTTCTTATTTTCATAGAGAATGGTGTATTTGTATGGAGAAAAAAGTACTAAAATAATTATCTAAATTGATAATATAATATTGAAGGTTCATGATCTATATTCTTCTTTGGATGTAAGGTATCTCGTAAGAGAAGTTATGATAAGCTTTGTCATGTTTGAAAAAAAACATAATAATACAAAACTAGTAAATGTTTTTTATTGTTTCAAAAATAATTCAATAAATAGTGTGACCTTCTATTTGTCTTAACTAATTTATTGATACCTTATCTATTGTTAATCAATTTAATTGTACTATATCTACTATATTTCAATTGTACTAGTTCCATGAGTATTTTTCATTGTCTTGGCCTCTCTCTCGATTCTTCCTCCATTTCTCTAATATCATTATTAATAGGCCATGACATTCTTGCATTCCTTTTGCATGTCGCTCACAATGACAAACCCCTCTTCACAAGTCTGAAACTTCACAAATATCATATCGATTTAGGTGAATGTGGTTCTCCATATCATTAGCCCAAAACCAAGGATCCTCTATAATGATTGAAAATTCCTTTGAAATCCCCAATGCATCATCAAACCCAAGGTATCTGATGCAGATTGAGAAAGGGAAGGGTCCTCTACAGTTACTATTCAGCTAGCAACAAAGACGAGCCCTAAACAACAAACACAAAGTAAACAAAGCATCCGAGCAGCATTAGATATAACCAAGCTCTACAAATAAATATCCCCATGATACATCAAGTTGACACCTAAATTACTAAATTAATCCCACTTCCATTTTGGTGTCGCATCTTTGTTGCAAATAAATCAAATCCTTGAAGTGCGAGGTGAAGAGGTGCCATGGTTGATGTGAATCTTAAAGGGCTCGACTCCACAATTCTCTACGGTCAGCACTTGTCTTGAATTCAATTATGCATTTCAACATTCGATTAAATATTATGACTCATGGGAGGTGACTAAAGATTAGTCCCCCTCCCCCCTTTTCTTTGATTTTTATTTTTCCAAATGAGGTGCAAGATTCACCTACAAATTTTCCATGGTATTTTTTTTTTCAAAATGTAATAGTAAGATGTTGTTTCAAAGAATTTTTCCAATAATTACGTTCATTGGACTAGTCTAAGGAGAGTAGGATCTCTAAAACTTGAGTTGTGAAACAAGTGGTTAATAATTATGGTTGAATCTCCTATAACTATATGAGTGTGTGTAGGAAATGAACCTAAGCGTCGGATATGCGACGACGCTTTCCATGTTAAATGGTTGACCAATTAAAGGATTCGTCGCTTAAGCGACGCTTACTAACGCGCCGTCGCTTAACCGACGGTTATGAGAATAGCCGTCGCTTCACCGACGCTTGTGGCCACATTTACAAAAAAAAAATGTATCCTTGTGATTTTTGGTAAGTTTAAAAAGACAAATCCACGCGCCGTCGGATTTTGGATCGAAATGTAGTATTGAAATCATGCTAAATCAATGTATTTCCTCCTCACATCGACAGAGAATACTTTCAAGGCACATAAAAAAACAAGGGCAGAGGAAACAGGGAATTTACTAACCTAAGAAGGAGAAGTAGATTTGAATTTTGTGCCTGCAAATCCCTCGTTAGCCTCTTTAGCAGCCTCCACGTTCTGTCATGTGCCGTTGTGTATTTTTCAATGAAAACAAGATATATAGAGAATTTCCCAAACCCCAAACACACTCTCTAATAGGCTTGAGTTATTGAATCGCCCCTCAAACCCAAACGCCCTATCCTACTACCAAAGCCAAAAAATTGGCGCCATTCGAGCCAAATCGTTACATAGAGGAGTAGATCATGCCATATTATTATGGATTTCACTGTCATCATAAAACCCTCGCCGAAAATTTGGTGCCAATCAAGCCATGGCCAAAAATTGACACCCTCACCGAAAATTTGGTGCCAAAAGAGCCATGGCCAAAAATTGACACAATGGATTTCACTTCCATCATAAAACCCTCGCCGAAAATTTGGTGCCAATTGAGCCATGGCCAAAAATTTGACACAATGGATTTCACTACCATCATAAAACCCTCGCCAAAAATTTGGTGCCAATCGATCCATGGCCAAGATTTTGACACCAATGGGTTTCCCTCACTGCCATCATAAAACCCTCGCTGAAAATTTGGTGCCAATCGAGCCATGGCCAAAATGTTGACACCAATGGAGTCAAATCTCTGTGTAGTGGAGTAGATGGAGAATTTTCATGACCATCATAAAAAACAAAATTGGCGCCAATGGAGCCAAACATCTATGTAGTGAAGTAGATAGAGACATATTGTTATGGGTTTCGTGGCCATCATCATTAAACCACACTCTAGAACTGTGGCGAGCGACCAAATTATGGGATTTCACCTAGAGTGTTCCCCAATAGCTGGGTATACCAATTGTTCCACCTCGCTTGTGGGAAGATCATTTTAGGCTTGGTGAACCACCTAGAATGGGATAATCATTGGGGTCTTTCATATCCAACATTTGTCAAAGGGATCTTTATCACGGCTAGGGTGTGTATTAACATTTTTTTAATGATTTTGTTTTTTATTTACAATATTATATCATAAATATGTTATTCAACTTTGGTTTTAATTTATATATGTGAATATGTTAATGTTTTGTTTATATATGAAATTTTATATTTATATATTAATTGTTTTTTAATAATATTATATTTTAAATGTGTTTTAGTAACATAGACTTTGATTTTAGTTTATAATTGTGAATTTAAATATTAATGTTTGTTTATATATGAAGTTTTATATTTATATATTAATGTTTTATATGTTAATGATGATAGTTTGTTTTTTTAAGAAAACAAAATCATTAGTACTCTTTTTCAAGCCCAGAGAAACCAATTGCATGTTGTCTAGTATTTTGAGAATGAATTATAACGATAAATTGTTGATGTATTTATCAGGGGAGTGATATTATGATAGTACATTATTTATTTACTAAATTCTAACACTACAAATGGATTCAGAGACCCTTCTCTAAATCCATATACAGTGTACGGGCCTCTGAATCCATCTGTAGTGTTAGAATTTAATAAAATGTGCAAATTCATTGTCAAATTTGTAATTTTTTCCATTGCCGAAGTAACACAACTAAAAACGACCAAATAAATGACCAATTGTATCTGGTCATTTGTAGTCTAGATATCCCGTGATCAAATTTGGTTATTTATCTTGGTCTTTTTTAGTTGGTTTTTATCCCATGACCAAAAGTGGTCATTTATCTTGGTCATTTTTAGTTAGTTAACTTAGAATTATCAATTTTGGTCATTTATCCCTTTAAAAAAACTGTGGTGACCAAAATTTTTGGTCTCGTGGTAACTAATCTCTCATTTTCCACTAGTGTTTAAATCTAAATATAAAACTAATCTATTGTATCCCTGCAGGGAGAAAATTTAGAATTCAAAGTAATATACTGAAAATGTTCATATAAGTCTAATAGATAGTTGTTCCAACACAATAATCACTTTCACAGCGGAAAGAATACCAAAGATAGCTCTGATATAGATAAATAATTTATTACCCTGTCATTACACAGACATTTTTATAGACAACATACCATTCATAACCAAAGAATGAGTTTCGGGAAGTTAGAACAATCTCACTATATGGTGTACAGAAGCAAGAAGAAATAGTTCTATAGGATGCATTCCACACATTTCGAGTGAATCTCTGTGTAGGCCATTGTTCCAACAAATTGATCCTTCTTATTAGCAAGGATTTAACTCTTTTACAAAATAGTCTAGCATTCTTTTCACTAGCAAAAATTCCTTTCTATGGTGCTCTGCACCCCTTTTATTACTATCTCTATATGTCACGCTATGACCGTTCATCTTCCCTAACCCTAGAGATTCCCAGGCTTCTTATTGGCTTAATTTGGGAGAAATCCAACGGTTTCATAAAACAAAATAAATTTATACGAGACTTGCCCTACTGGAAATACACGTGGCCTATGTGTTAGCTTCTCAAGCGATTGCATCGTATCTGGTTGGTTCAAGCACTAGTCATGTTGTTGTGCCTCCACATGCATTGTCTCTTGGTGACTAATCCTCTGCTTCTACTTCTGTTTCATGCTTCCTGTATTCGAACTTGGTGAGCAATAATACTTGTGATACATAAAGAAGGCATAATGAGAGATATCTCTAATATGGAAACAACAATAATTTACCAATTGTAATTTTAATGATAATAAATTTGACTAAATTTAAGCTTCGAGAGAAATATTTCTTAATTTCCCCAATGGTTCACAATAAAAAACAGATTTCAGAGATTGAACGACTCATATCATTTGAAAATATGGATCAAGTTTGATTTGATCTATTATATCATGCAACCCCGACAGCTCCTTTTCATGGAATAGGGGAAAGAAGAAATCATAAAGTAGGATGTCATCTTTTCAAAGTTAAACTTAATCTTTCTTCTCTCGCTTTTTCATTTCTGCGGATTGCAGAAAGCGGAAATCAAAAAGCGAGTTCACCAACTTTCATTGAGATTAACTTTTATCTTTTTGTTTCAACTTTTTCGCTTTTTCCATTTTCGATTCTGCCTTTTGTTGTGGTATCTTTCTGGACCATTGATCTATGTGGAGTCTCTCTGATCTGTCAATATTATGGTTGTTGGAAAGTGGAACTATAAATTTTAGAAACCATATTTATGTATTTATGTTTTCCACTTTCTGCTTCTTTTCTGAGCCGTTGATCTTTGCAGAAGCCTTTTGGACTGTCGATTTGAAATCAAAGCGGATCACAAACTTCAGAAATCGAAAAGTAGGATGTCAACTTTTTCAAAATTAAACTTTGATCTTTCTGCTTCCACTTTTCTTGACCGTTGATCTTTGTGGGAGCCTTCTGGAAAGCGAAAATCAGAAACTGGGTTCGCCAACTTTTGGAAGTTTAATTTTAACTCTCCTCTTTCCACTTTCACAGATTTTGGAAATCGAAAAGCGGGCTCTCCAACTCTCAAAGTTCAAATTTATCTTTCTGCTTTCCTCTTTCAGCTTTCTTCTTACACGGATTGCGAAAAGTGGAAATCGAAAAGCGGGCTCACCAATTTTCTCAAGGTTAACTTTGATCTTCACTTCTGCCTTTTCCTTTCTACCCTTTTCCTAGGCCGTTGATTTTTTCTAATTCGTCCTTGGTCATTGATCTAGAATTGAAAGTGGATTTTTCATATAAGCAATGTTTCCAAGGTCACGCCTAAGAATTTTTACCAAATTGACACTTTAGTCTTAGGAAATTTCTTCTGCTCAAGATTATAGGAAAGACTACATATGCAAGGAGGGATTATCCGAGTTGGGAAACAAGTTTAAGCGTGTTTTTAAAATAAAAAATGGAATAAGGGGCCCTAAAATGTAAAATATTTTGGGGAAACAGTTGTAGCAGCAATAGAAGGTCAATCAGTTAATTTCATTTCAACAGAAAATTATTTCTACTTTTGTTAATATGATTTCTCGACATGAAATTTATTCCTTGAAAGGGATTAGTTATCGATGGGAGGTTTACTCCATATCCTTAAAGGAAAAGGATCTGCATTATTTTGATAAATTGAATATTCATTGTACCGAATACCATAATATGTTAAATGCATGGAGACATGTGGGCCAAACTGGTTGAGAAATAAGTAGTTTATATTTTTACCTGGTCATGCCTCCTCTGGAATTCCAAAATCCAAAGTGCTTTAAGTCCCTATGTTTATTAAATAAATGACATTATCTACAACATCATCCCAAAACTATAAGGGAAACCCTGCATGCAATCTCATACACCTTGCACGCTCCATGATTGCCCTTGTTGATCTCGATTTTGTCACTACTCTTAGCCATTAATTTACTCTTTTAGCATCACTTTTATTACCTTTTGGTATACTTTATGTCATTCACCTTATCAGTCAACCCTAGGTACGAGCATATTTGAGTTTATGCAAGTCTTGGCTTAATTTCGTTATTTCATGATTTTATTAGTAATTAAGTGATATTTATAAATGTGTTTAATACATAAAATTTCTTTACATATTATGGTTTTCATATGAGCCTCCATG
The DNA here is from genome assembly GCA_001517045.1 of Pseudotsuga menziesii. NCBI lineage: Eukaryota > Viridiplantae > Streptophyta > Pinopsida > Pinales > Pinaceae > Pseudotsuga > Pseudotsuga menziesii. The sequence goes on from LPNX011078819.1 coordinate 16,058, forward strand.
TGGACATGCATCTACACCAAACACGCACAGATCACATCCATCTTGCCATACAGCCCTCTGATCAATCCACGGGTTGTTAGTTGGAATATTCTCAAATGTTTAAAGAACAAAACGAGTTCTCATTGTTCTATTGTCCACATGTCCTCCTACTGTGATAGTCTTTGCTATAGAAGGATTGGAATATTTCCCTCTCTGTTTGACACCATGCTTCATGCCCACATCGACAAGGATCCATATGCCCGTAGCCCATGCAAGGACAACCGACGCGCAAAGAATCAGGAAGGTGGTTGTGCATTATTTCCAATTGTCACATGGTTGTTTGATTTGTAGTTAAGGTTGACTATTTTTGCAGCAGTCGACCACTGAAAGGGTAGAATTTCTCATCCATGTAAAAAAACTATATAAATTAATCTCCAACCGAGAGTCTAGCTAGCTAGTTAGTTTGTTGATTAGTCATTATCAAAGAACCTCTATAAGCTCTGTTCTGAATTCAATATAAGCTCTATTTTCAGCTATGCATACATGTCTCTTCTTTCATGAGTGGTTTATTAATTGAAGCACAATCCTAATTGCTGAGAGAGCCCCTCAACAACCAGCGGTCTTCCATTTCTGTGTGTTTTCGTTATTTTCCTTTTTACAACTAAGTAATCTGCATTTCTAGTTTTTGTAGGTAGTTTGATTTTCATATAAATTAATGTTTTTCATTTCCCTATTTCCGATAATGTGTGTTTTCTATGAGTAATATAATTTGTACTATGTTGTTAACATAGTTCCCATTCCTAATATCACAAGTGACTGGTCGCGCAATAGTCATTTCTAGTTTTCTTTCCATCTTGTTTCCTAGTTCCATGTTTGCAATCAGATAGAGTTTGGTTAGTTTAATGTCTTAATCTTAGTTTGTAGTTATATTCAATTATGTCAATTCTTGTTTACCTATATATTTACTTCAGTCATTTCTTAGTTTTTCTCATTAAACAATAGGAAGTAGCTTCTCATTTTAACTGTATATTAGCACAAATTATTCCTATCATTTTAGGTATTGAATAATTTCAATCACAGTATTTTCTTCATTGCATCCTCATGTGCATAAATCAGCTGATGTTAAGATAATTTAGGTTATCTATTTTGTAATTTGCACTGTTTTTCCCATCCAGACTATCATTCGGACTGTCTGTTTATACTATCATCTAGACCTTCATTCAGCCTTTAATATTTCCCATTATGTTTTGTGATTGTTTAAAGTTCGGTTCTCTGAGATTTGGAATTATGTTATGTTTAAACCACCTAAATCCCCTATTAATTCCTATAATTATTCCTATCTTTCATTCCTTTTTATCTTAGCTTTGAAGTTGTGTTCCTTTTTGTCTCAGACCCCTTTATTCATTGATGTTTTAAAGTTTGTTAATTGTATCCCTATTTTAGTGTACTTCATTCTTAGTTAGACTGCATCTAGAATTAAATTTGGTAGTTCTATTATCTAAAAGGAACATTAGTTCTTTGTAACAAGATCATTGTTCCTAACATAAGGTTTATCTTCTTTACTCTATAGTTACTGATGATGTTCATAGAATAGGACTAGATTAAGAAATAAAACCTCTTTATTAATTTTTCTACTTGCTTCTTTATTAAGTTTTGTACTTATTTTTTTAGGTTTTGTACTTATTTCTCAATTATATCTGTTTCGTATGAGAGTAGTATACCCTTAATTTCGGGTGGTCCATTAAAAGAATCCCATTTCTTAATTAATAGATTGGTTGTTAATAACATCTTTTTCAATTAGAGCCATTTGCTTATGAAATAAATCAAAATGTTTACTGTTACTTGTAATTGGACATTCCTTAGCTTACATCTATTTGTGGAGGTTAAAATAGATTTAATTCCATTTAGTTTCTTTATTTATTTTGAAATCCATTTTGATCCACCTCCTTCTTCAGTTTCGACCACAATGAATGCATATCTTGTGAATCCTCAAGGAGAATGGAATTAGACAATTTAGTTTAATTATTGTATATTTTTTAATTGTATGTATAGTTTAGTTATTGGATTTCTTAGATGAATTAAGTAGTTGTAATATTGTCTCAAATAATATAATCTCTGTTGAATGTATAGTAAGAATTCTAAATTTGTTTATAACCTTTCTTAAGAAGAGGAATAATTAATTAACAGATTTAGTTCACTTTCTTAGAATAGTATTATATCTTTTTATTGTTTATAGAGTAGAGTAGTATAGATCGATACTTCTCTAATCTAGTAGTCTTGTACCTGTTTAATTACCTTAGTAGTTGAATTTTTGGAGTTTGACGGGGGTTTTCATTTTGAAAGATCTTTCGATTTTTTCTTTGTTAAAATATTTCCATGACACCTTAGGTACCCTTCTACCTTAACATATATTTTTTGTCAACTCTAAGTTTACAAATCCCAGTTGATAATTAAATATTTGGTTAATTAATTAATACAATAAAACAGCCAACATTTTTGGCACCATTTGCGGGGAGTTGTTCTGTAAGGTAGAAATAAGTAGAATTCCCTTATGAAGTTTAGTAATAGGATGGTGGTGGGGGAGCAATAAGACGAGAGGTAAGAACCTGTGCATCTTTTATAATAGGAACCCCCAAATCCAACAGTAATAGTAGTGTTGTAGGTTTTCTTTTTAGATTATATTTTCATCAACAGACCTAGAGATTCGAAGGGTAGATATGTTGGATTGTTAAAATTCCTACTAACCTTTACGGGGGACGAAATACTCCAACCACTAACTCGGTAGAAAGGTATCGGAGAACAAACGAAGGACGTATTTCTACTTAGAAACCTAAAGAATTTATAGGAGAATCCATAGAAGATAAAGAAATCTTGGCATGAAGTTCTAAAGAGCCCATTCCTAAAGAAGCTCTCGAGGGCCAACCTTTGGAAGTCCTCAACCCTCCACTAGTGCAAAAACGTAATGATACAACTTTCTTGATAGTAGGGGATCCAAACTTTGTTAATTTCATTGATCCTACTCAGGTACAAGATATCTTTGGAAACTCAACTAATACCGCCATTTCACAAATTGAAACATCCACGGTAGAACCTACTATTCCTCAAATATTCTTATTTGAGGAATATTTCCCCTGAAAAAGAACATTGGGTGCCCCATTATCACCTCGAAAGGAACCTCCTAGGTATACACTCTTTCATAATCAAACCTACATGGAGAGACGAGGAGAAAATGAAGATCATGACAAGGTTAGAAATGACGAAGGAGAAGGACAGAATCGAATTTAGGCTACCTTTGGGTTCCCTATTCAAGACACTACACAGGATGTAAATATGAAGAACATCCCTCCTTCCTCCTTACCTAATTTCTATGGGAAGAGTAATGAAGACATTGACACATTTTTGTTCGATTTTGACATCCTCTGTAGAATCTATAACTATCTACAAGATGCTCGCAGATTAAAACTTTTCCCCGCTACACTGAAAGACTATAGTTTAATATGGTTCATGGGATTAGGAGAATATAGTATCAAGACTTGGGAAGATATGAAAACCGCATTCTTGCGAAAATATCAAGAGTATTGCAAACCCAAAGACTCTCAAAATGATATTTTTAAGATACAACAACTCGAAGACGATACCTTGGAATATTATCTCGAGAGGTTTATTTATACATTACATAAATCTAATATAATGACCTTCGAGAAGATGCAGTACGAACAATATTTCTTAAAGGGGTCTCAAAAGACTTGGTAGAAAACCTTAATCTCATGGCATCTAGCGATATCTCCCATAAACCTTTTGCACAAGTTGGGGAGATGTGTATAACTTACTCTAGAAGTAGGGGGGAAGCTGGGAAAAATATTTGATATCCCTACAATAGGAATCTAAAGGGAAACACCTCCAGTTCTGGAGGAGTCACAAGGATAGAATTAGGGAACCTATTACAAAACTTCAAAATTGATATTTTAGGAGCAATGGGTTCCCAACTAGATGCATTACAAGCTAAAAGGAGGCAAGAGGAAGAACATGTAGCAATGAGCATTTTCAGTCCAAGATGCAAGACTAAGCACCCCCAAAGGGAGTGCCTCTTGAACAACATCTTCATATGCCACATCTGTATGGATGATCATACGACAGAAAATTAACCATTGCTGCTTGGGTTACAAGCCATATATAAAAGTGGGGACATTGGTGAAACATCTAGGAGGCCTCCTTGGAAACCAAGAGACCAATCACCATATCAGAATTTGTCACCACATCCCCCACCCTATTATCAACCCTGCCAATGTCACATGCCCCAATTTGCAAAAACAATTTTATATTATTTGAGGAAGATTGTGTTAAATTTTATTCTAAGTTGTAATTGATGACCCAGTGAGGTCAAGAATATTTAATGTAAATACAGAATATTTTATTTATAAATAAATAAATGAGGAGACAACAACTTAGGAGAGCTTTTAAAAGAGTGTTTACTGGTCAATTGGTGGATGAGACTGGGTGGAGAGCAAACTGAAATGTGGCAGCATCCTTAAACCACTTCCAACTATTGCAGGTGGCAACTTCCCTATATTTGTGGTCATGATTCCCCAAGAAAGTGGAATCGGAGCAAGTGGCTCATTTAATGAAAACTTACCCAGACGACCCAGGAATCTCTATAAAATTTCCCATTGAAGAGAGCTGAGGTTGCTCATTCTAGATAAGTGATCATCCAGCGTGAATGAATTTACTTAAGATAAATTCAATGGAGGGGAGTCTGGAATGTGTTTGAGGGGATAACTATTGAGATTGATCTAGTTGCAGCTTTAAGTTGGAGATCATATTGTTGAGAGCAGATTTTTATTACTGAGGTAATTGAACCAGTCAGGTGATAGAGGTTTTACAGTTGCATTCTCCACCCAATTCTCAGCCAAGAAGACCAAGAACAGGCTCGGGGGTCCTAAGGAAGTGTTGTTTGAGCACTCTCCAGGAGGTTGGTAGGGAGGAACGGCCTCCTTAAGTAGTTGTCGTCTTGTCCTCATCAAGTTATATTTTGTTTTTACTATCTTCAGTTAAATAATTCATAGTTTATCTATTACAGGCATTGTTAGTGTTTAGGGTTTATGAATGAAAAGTAACTGTGTAATGTTAAGTTCAGTAAAATTGATAGATTATTTATAGAAATGGAAATGATTACGTAAATAGTGAAATAGATAGAAATTAAATTTCGAAGCTGTGTTTTTCCACACCTGAACTTAGGTCGTACTCTAGCACATTTGGATTTTTTTAAGTAAATGAAATTATTCTTTTATTAGAATGAAAATAGTAGATATGATTCTTGTACCTGTATGTAAATAGAAATAGATTTTACTTCAATGTTTATGAAATACAATGAAAAAGCAGTGCTATGTTTTGCTTACACTTATTGTTTTACTTTAACCAACTAAATGGAAACACGGGTATAAGAAAATAGTAAATAAACTATTACTATAGTATTAGTATACTAATAGGAAATAAAAATATTACATTAAAATAAATAGCTAATATTTGAGAAAGCACGTAAAAAGATAATAGCAAAACAGTTTTTAAATATTAACCTAACAAAACTAGGGTAAGGATTCTTTTATAATCCTTTAATATTTACAAAAATTATCGAGAGTCGAGATTATTCTAGTTTTTAAGTATGCTGCACTAGAAATCTAAGTATTCTTCCTTAACTAAAAATTGGAAGAAAAACAGTTAGAATCTTTTCATTTCCTATAGAGTTAACATCATAATTACAACTGTAAATAATATTATCTCCCATTATTCCATTTCTTAAAAAAGAGTCAAGAATACTTTAAGCAGAAACAAAATTTCATAAACTGTAGGGTTTACAGTATTTCTTTTAACCCTGAAAAGGCCAGTTCCAGAATTTTAACATTATCTTCTATACAGAGCTTGAAAGTAAATATAAATTATAGAGTAGTAATAAATAAAATGTATATGTAAATAATAAACAAAGTAAACCATGAATAATTAAACATGTGCAATATAAATCTCAAATTCAGGCAGGCTTATAGCCTATAGGATCCAAAGGGTCGAAACCCTTTCTTTTATTAAAACCAAATACATAATAATCCTGTATTAAAATATAACCAGTTATATTGCTGATTGTAAGAGTAAAAATCCTACGAACTATACAACTAGACTGTTCCACAGTCTTCTTTCTTAAAACCAAATATATATATATAAATCTTTTATATTAACAGTAAGCTAAATACACTACTAACAGGTTAAACAAAACCCAGTTCATAATCTTCATGTAAAAGTAAAATTAAAGCAAACGAGACAAAGCTCTTTTAAAAACTCAGAGCATAAAGGAGTTTCTTATATTCTTAGATCAACAGTATTACATCATCAATCCATAAGGCTGATTTTGTTTAACCAAAACCAAACACACATCACAGCTCAAGATCCCATGCTACCCAACGAGCACGGCAATGGTTTTCACTTAAAATATGAGTAATAAACAAAATAAATATCATAAGCAACAGAGAGTTTGGAGCTAGGTTTCCAACCATAGGAAACTTCAACCAACAACCATTTCACAAGCAAGGAGAACCCACGACGAGATCGGGGCTTACCCATTTGAAAGCCCATGAAGTTAACCAATGCATGAGAGGCATTTCCTTTCAAGTCTAGAGCCATTGGTGGTAGCCTGCGAATTTGAATACCAAACATTATTCAGAACTCTATTCATTTTTAATTAAAACGTTAACTAGAAAAAAATTCGATGAAAGGAATGAATACAGAGTAAAAGGATTTACATGTGAGTAAGAGGTAATTGGAGCCAAGAAGGAACAGTCACCAACTTGAGTGAACTATAGCGAGAAGCAAGCAAACCCTCGTGCCAACCCTGTGATAGAGGTAGCAAAGATAACACTCAATATCCTCTATGCTGAAGGAAAGAACAGACATACACAAAGGTAAAACTAGTTCTAGGTTTCGAGCAACGTGAAGGAGTTCAAAACCACGCACACCGTGTTTTCTCAACTCACTGTAGAAAACTGGAAACACCTACTTCGAAAACCTAAACCATATTGCACAGTATTGTAGAATTAGTACCAAAGGTTAAGGAAGAGCAGGCCTCTCATGGCCGCAAAGAGTTCTCACAGTGCAACTTGCAGGAAACAAACCCTCGAACAAAAATGCAAGAGAGTAGGGTTTCCATGTGTTATAAGTCAAACAATGCATGGTAGAGACTTATCCACGTGCCCTTCTAGAAATATAACCAAGAGTGGGTCGATTTCTATAGTCAACCTTGCACATTCGAATGTAAAACTTATCATTGCCAATAATGCAACCCGTGGTATCGGCGATATTTTTAAATAGTTCATATTGTTTTCCATAATGAAATTTATGCCTTCGACCATAGTCTAACGTATCTTATGTTTGCTCATCTTATCAAATTTCCATCAAAGATATTATACTAGGCTTTGGAAATAGTATATGAAGAGACAAAAACTTTTAATATATCATGCCATAGTTTCGACTACACCACAGTAGTTACTAGGTAGTATTTTTTGTTGTAACTTTATAGTATTGTTGGTTGTAACTTTATAAATTAATTGTAATATTACAATAACTTTTGTATCATGGTTATAACCTTAATATTAAGATCACATCTTGTAAACTAGTTGTGTAAGATGATGATCTTCACTGCAACAAATCAAATAAGTTGGTATTGTTACATGATTAGTGAATGATAGTTAGAGTATTAAATTAATAACATTATGATTTATTTGATAAATTAAAGAGCTCTAAACTTCTCAACCGAAAGAATTGATGCTGATAAAGGAAGGAGTCTTCGAGAAGACTGAAGATTAACCATTGGAAAGAGTTTCTCTTAAGTAACTAATCCTTCATCGTAAAGTTTACCTTTGAAAAACATAGGATTTTGTTCATACATAAAGAGCAGTGCACTTGAGACTTTAAACATGACAATAGCAGTAATATCGTGATACAATAGAAGTAATTTTATGACAAGATCATGAGCTCTATGCTTCTGTAAGAATCTATAATTGACTAGGTACTACAACCTTTACGACAAAAAGAAACCTTGGAAGAACTCATTCTTGTAAATATCAATAATTATGTTCAAGTTAAAAGTCATAATGGCTTAAATATAAGAACTGTCATAGATCCAAAACAATGAAGGAATTTACTTTACCTCATCGGAGTCTTGCATCATATTAATAAATTTATTTTACTAGCATCTTATCATGCTAAAGAAATACTTCTTGATATCATACAAAATAAACTCCTACTTGATCATACGCTTACCTGCTGAACCTATAAGAACCAACAGTTCATCTGAGTTAGCATAATGCTAAGTAAGCCCCAAATTTCAAACATGGTTTCTTACCTACTTGACAAAAGTAAAACATCATTACAACTAGTAGCAATTAAAGGCAAGTCCTCTTTCTATGACTTACAAAAATTAAAGTTGTATTAGTGTTTCTGTATTTAAAACTAATCCTTAAATATTTGTTAAACTATTTAAATTTCTGCTAACCGCTAGCAGTTACTAAACTGCGATCTAAGATATTTTATGTCACTATAAAAAATTTTAAATTTTCATGAAATTTGGGGTTATGACATGTGGTATCAGAGCACAAGGTTCAAACACTAGGCCTTGATGAAGCTCAACTTTCTTATATGGAACAGTGAATTTAAATCATTTCATTGATGTTGTTTTCTTTTAATGTTATCAACAGAGAAATTTGTTTCTGAGTTTAACAACAGGTATGGAAAGATTGGAGGAATATGTGGAAGAGGAATCTCCCTATACTGAACAAGTTAATTTACAAAGAGAACCTATACAAGAATACATAACTACTAATTCCTCAGAACATTTACAAATAGTAAAAGAATTAAAATCTGAAATGGAATCTGTTAAAAAGGAAAATGAGAGGATTATGAGAGCTCAGGAGGCGCTGAATCAAATCTTAATAGAAATATTTCATACTAAGGGAGTGGGTAAAAGAGCTGATTCAAAAGATATAAGTTACCAACATAAGTATAAAAAGACTATACAGATTAAAAATGAAAGTAGCTCATATTCCGAAGTATTTGGTGATCAATGTAATTCTCATTATACTAGTGATAGTAGTGAGGATAACCACCATACTAGGAAAAGAAAATATAAACATAATGAAGAATTTTTTGGAGAGTTGAAGAAGATCAAGCCGCCAACATTTAATGGAGAAACTGAAAAGGGGGAGGAAGCGGAAGCCTAGTTATCTGGGATGAAGAAGTACTTCTAGATTTACAACTATTCTAACCAATTAAAGGCTAGGATGGCTAATTATAATCTCACAGGGAAAGCTGATATATGGTGGAAATATTTAAAGAGAGTGAAAGGTATAAGAGAGAAGAACATAAATTGGAGTACATTCAAGAAATATTTTAAAAATAAATTTTTATTTGAACAGTACTATGAAGAAAGGGCTAAAGAATTATATGAGCTAAAACTAGTTATAATGACTATGAAAGATTTGAACAGTAAGTTTTTAAGTCTGTTTAGGTATGTGCCATACCCTGTGGATGAAAAACCAAAGGTACAGTGGTTTCTCAGCTGTTTACCTTATCACATAAAGGATAGGATTGAGTATGACAATCCAAAAACCCTAGAAGAAGCTGTGAGGAAAGAAAATTTCTGTTATGAACAGAATCGAAAAAAGGAGAGTATGGCCAACTAGAAGGCCAAAAGGAATAATAATTATGGTCAAAAGAATAAAGAGTTTGTGCCTAATCGAAATTCTAAAAATAATAATTCCAGAAATTTTTCTAATAAGAATTTCCAGGGGAATAAGAATAATTCATAGAACAATCAGAACAATAAAAAAAATAAAGAGCCTGCTAATAATCACAGTAATTAAACAAAGAACTTTGAACGGAAAGAACCCATAAAGTGTTGGAAATGCAATGCTCACATTATGCCTCAGTCTATTCCAATCGGAAAAAGACTGTTAGCAATATCTGCACAATACAGAAGGAGATGACTATTGGAGATTTAGTGAGGACTGTGCCCAGGATCAATATAGCTTTGGAGAATCGGCAAGTAGACTATCAAAATTCCATGGTGGAAGTAGAAGGTAAGATAGACCAAACACCCATATCTATTTTAATTGATCCAGGAGCTAGTTTAAGCTATATTTCTCCTAACTTGGTACAAAAGTGTAAACTTCCTGTTGAAAAGTTTGCAAGTTCTTGGTTAGTTCAGTTAGCTACTGGTGTAAAGAGAAAGGTAACTAGTTTTGTAAAGAATTGTGCAGTGACTATGGATCAATTTGATACTTTTGTTAAGCTTAATGTACTACCTCTAGGTTCATATGACATACTAATTGGTATGGATTGGTTAGAGCAGCATAGGGTGGTCTTGAATTTCTATGATAAAACCTTTACTTGTATAAATAATGATGGAAAACTAATAAGCGTAAAGGGAACCCTAGGAAAACAATCGTAAGGCAGATTTCTACTCTACAACTTAAGAGAGTTGTTAGGAAAGGTTGTAAGGCTTATGCAGTAATAGTAACCAATGAGAAAAATATAAAAAACATAGATAAATTAAAATTTGAGGATATACCAGTTCTAAAGGAATATGCAGATGTATTTTTGGAAGAAATTTCGAGACTACCTCCAAAAAGAAAACTAGATTTTACCATTGAGCTGGTACATGGTGCAGTGCCCAGCTCAAACACCCCTTATAGGATGAATATACTTGAACTTAATGAACTTAATTCACAATTAAAAGAACTTATTGATAATAATTATATTCAACCTAGTGTGTCTCCCTGGGGGGCACCTGTCATCTTTGTTAAGAAAAAGGATGAAACTCTACAAATCTGCATAGATTATCGTCAATTGAATAAGATGACTATCAAGGACAGATACCCGCTACCTAGCATAGATGATCTATTTGATCAACTACGTGGAGCCACGATATTCTCAAAAATTGATTTATGGTCTAGATATCACCAAGTTAGAATTAAAGATGAAGACATCTTTAAAACAACTTTTAAGACTCGATATGGACATTATGAGTTTATCGTCATGCCATTTAGGCTTACTAACGCTCTAGTTGTTTTTATGTGTCTAATGAATAATGTAATGCATAAATATCTGGATAAATTTGTGGTCATGTTTATTGATGACATATTAATTTATTCACAATCTAAAGAAGAACATAAAGAACATTTAAAAATTGTCTTGCAAGAGTTGTGTGACCATCAACTCTTTGCAAAGTTTAGTAAATGCGAATTCTTTAAAGATAAAATCTAGTACTTAGGTCATGTGGTGACTAAAGAAGGAATTTCGGTGGATCCCAAAAAGATAAAGGCAATTGAAGATTGGCCAGTTCCTGAAGACGTAACTGATGTCTGATCATTCATGGGAATTACCGGTTATTATCAAAGGTTTATCGAAGGGTTTTCGAGAATCGCAAATCCGATAACCTCTTTGCATAAAAAGGGAAAGAAATTTGATTGGAATCAGAAGTGCGAGAATAGTTTTAAAAAGTTAAAAACCTTATTAACCAGCGCACCAATTTTAAGAATAGCTGATCCAAATAAATATTTTATAGTATGTACTGACGCCTGCAATGACGGTTTAGGTAGAGTATTGATTCAAGAAGGACATGTTATTGCTTATGAGCCTAGGAAATTGAAAATTCATGAAAAGAATTATGCAACCTAAGAATTGGAATTAGCTGCTGTCATACATGCTTTAAAGATGTGGCATCATTATTTAATTGGAAGAAATTTATTTTAATGACATATAATAAGGGGTTAAAATATCTTTTAGATCAACCTAATCTGAATGCTAGACAAGCTAGGTGGCTATCTTTTCTAAGTGAATATGATTTTGATATTCAACACATTAAAGGGAAAGAAAATAAAGTTGTTGAAGCATTAAGAAAAAATGCAAAGCTGAATTTTACAGCAGCTTTCAGCACTTATACAACAGATTTGGAAGAACAACTTAAAGCAAGGATAGAACAAGATGAAAATTACCTAAAGTTACAAGCAAAAGCAAAAGAAAACCCTGTAGAATTCTAAGTATAGGGTATAGCTTGAATGAAAAAGGATTTTTACTGTATAAAGACAGAATATATGTACCTAATGTACCTAAGGTTAAGTTATTAATTTTAGATGAGATTCATAAAACTCCTTACTCATGCCATCCGGGTTATCAGAAAACTATAAACATGTTAAGAAAAGAATATTTTTGGCCAAACATGAAGACTGAACTGGCATAACTTATTGCTAGATGCTTTGAATGTTAGCAAGTAAAAACTGAACATCAGCATCCAGTTGGATTGCTTCACTCATTTCCCATTTCTAGTTGGAAATGGGAGATAATTAGTCTTGATTTTGTTACTAGACTACCTTAAACTCAGAACTTAAATGACTCCACAATGGTAGTGGTTGAAAAATTGAGTAAAGCAACCCATTTTATACCTATAAAAACTACTTATAAAGATGCAAACATAGCTGATATCTTTTTAAAGAAAAAATTTCGACTGCATATAATACTGAAGGTTATAATTTCAGACAGAGACCCTAAATTTACAGGTAACTTTTGGAGATCTTTGTTTAAAGGATTAAATACTACGTTAAATTTTAGTACCTCTTTCCATCCTCAAACTGATGGACAGACTGAAAGAGTAAATCAGGTACTGGAAGATTTACTAAGAATGTATGCAAAATAACATCGAGGTAAATGGGAAGATTATTTACACCTGGTAGAATTTGCTTATAATAATAATTATCAAGCTTCAGCTAGATATAGTCCTTTCAAAATTTTGTATGGAATGAAATGTAACACTCCCATCTCTTGGAGTAATATGGTGGACAGGTTAGTATTAGGACCTGGATTATTGAAAGAAATGGAAGAAATTGTAAAGCAGGTACAAGGTAATCTGAAAATTGCACAAGATCAGTAGAAAAGTCAAGCAGACCTTAAAAGAAATCCAAAAGAGTTCCAGGTAGGTGAACATGTCTTCATTTAGGTGAGACCAAAAAAGAGTTCTCTGAAGTTGGGTTGTTGTGCCAAACTAGCACCTCATTATTATGGTCCTTTTGAAATATTGTCTCGGATTGGATAGGTAGCCTATCAGTTATCCTTACCACCAAATTTAAGAGTTCACAATGTTTTTCACATTTATGTATTAAAGAAATATGTGCATGATGCTACTCATGTTATTAACTGGAATGATGTACAGGTGGAACCCGAAGGATATTTTTTAGGTGGAACCAGACTGTATCCTCGAGCGGAGGGAGATCACACTTTGGAACCGCACCATTGGTCAAGTGAAGGTGCAATGGAAGCACCTTAGTCCAGAGGAAGCCACATGGGAATTGAAAATTCATATGTGGGATGCATATCCAATTCTATTTCAGGGGAACTCTGAGGATGAGGAATAAATAACATCAAGGATGATGTTATAATTTAAGGGGGGGTGTATGTCACATGCCCCAATTTGCAAAAACAATTTTACATTATTTGAGAAACATTGTGTTAAATTTTATGCTAGTTGTAATTGATTACCCAGTGGGGTCAAGAATATTTAATGTAAATTCAGAATATTTTATTTATAAATAAATAAATGAGGAGACAACAGCTTAGGAGAGCTGTTAAAAGAGTGTTTACTTGTTAATTAGTGGAGGAGACTGGGTTGAGAGCAAACTGACATGTGGCAGCATCCTCAAACCACTTCCAACTGTTGCAGGTGGAAACTTCCCCATATTTGTGGTCATGATTCCCCAAGAAAGTGGAGTCAGAGTAGGTGGCTCATTTAATGAAAACTAACCCAGAAGACCTAGGCATCTCTATAAAATTTCCCATTGAAGAGAGCTAAGGTTGCTCATTGTAGAGAAGAAATCATTTAGGGTGAATGAATTTGCTCAAGAGAAATTCAATGGAGGGGAGTCTGGAATGTGTTTGAGGGGATAACTGCTGAGATTGATCTAGTTACAGCTTTAAGCTAAAGATCATACTGCTGAGAGCATATTTTTATTACTGAGGTAATTGAACCAGTCAGGTGACAGAGGTTTTACAGTTGCATTCTCCACCCAGTTCTCAGTAAAGAAGACCAGGAACAAGATCGGGGGTCCTGAGGAAGCATTTTTTGAGCGCTCTTTAGGATATTGGTAGGGAGGAATGATCTCCTTAAGCAGTTGTTGTCTTGTCTTCATCAGGTTCTATTTTTTTTAACTGTCTTCAGTTAAATAATTCATAGTTTATCTATTACAAGCACTGTTAGTGTTTAGGGTTTATGAATGAAAAGTAACTGTGTAATGTTAAGTTCAGTAAAATTAGTATATTATTTATAGAAATGGAAATGATCATGTAAATAGTGAAATAGATAGAAATTAAATTTCCAAGCTGTGTTTTTCCACACCTGAACTTAGGTCATACTCTAGCATAGTTGGATTGTTTTAAGTAAATGAAATGATTATTTTATTAGAATGAAAATAGTAGATATGATTCTTGTACCTGTATGTCAATAGAAATAGATTTTACTTGAATTTTTATGAAATACAATGAAAAAGCAGTGCTATGTTTTGATTACACTTATTGTTTTACTTTAACCAACTAAATGAAAACACAGGTATAAGAAAATAGTAAATACACTATTACTACAATATTAGTATACTGATAGGAAATAAAAATATTACAATAAAATAAACAACTAATATTTGAGAAACCACATACAAAGATAATAGAAAAATAGTTTTTAAATATTAACTTAACAAAACCAAGGTAAGGATTCTTTTAAAATCCTTTTATATTTCCAAAAATTACTGAGAGTCAAGATTATTCTAGTTTTTAAGTATGTTGCAATGGAAATCCAAGTATTCTTTCTTAACTCAAAACTAGAAGAAAAACTGTTAGAATCTTTTCATTTTCTACAGAGTTAACATCATAATTACAACTGTAAATCATATTATCTCCCATTATTCCATTTCTTAAAAACAGAGTCAAGAATACTTTAAGTAGAACAAAATTTCATAAACTGTAGGGTTTACAATATTTCTTTTAACACTTGAAAGACGAGTTCTAGAATTTTAACATTATCTTCTATACAGAGTTTAAAAGTAAATATAACTTACAGAGTAGTACTAAATAAAATGTATATGTAAATAATAAACAAAGTAAACCATGAATTATTAAACATGTGCAATATAAATCTCAAATCATGGCAGGCTTATAGCCTACAGGAATCAAAGGGTCGAAACCATTTCTTCTATTAAAACCAAATACATAATAATCCTGTATTAAAATATAACCAGTTATATTGCTGACTGTAAGAGTAAAAACCCCACGAACTATACAACTAGACTGTTCCACGGTCTTCTTTCTTAAAAACAAATATATATATAAATGTTTTATATTAACAGTAAGCTAAATACACCACTAACAGGTTAAACAAAACCCAATTCACAGTATTCATGTAAAAGTAAAACTGAAGCAAACGAGACAAAGCTCTTTCAAAAACTCAGAGCATAAAGGAGTTTCTTATATTCTTAAATCAACAGTATTACATCATCAAGCCGTAAGGCTAATTTTTTTTAACCAAAACCAAATACACATCATAGCTCAAGATCATGTGCTACCCAGCGAGCACCGCAAGGGTTTCCACTTAAAATATGAGTAATAAACAAAATAAATATCATAACCAGCAGAGAGTTCGGAGCTAGGTTTCCAACCACAGGAACCTTCAACCAACAACCATTTCGCAAGCAGTAAGAACCCACGACGAGACCGGGGCTTACCTGTTTGAAATCCCACGAAGTTAACCGACGCTTGAGAGGCATTTCCTTTCAAGTTTGGAGCTGTTGGCGCTAGCCTACAAATTTAAATACCAAACATTATTCGGAACTCTATTCATATTTTATTAAAACCTTAAGTATAAAATAATTCGATGAAAGGAATGAATACAGAGTAAAAGCATTTACCTATGAGTAAGAGGTATTTGGAGCCGAGAATAAATAGTCACCAAATTGAGTGAACTATACCAAGAAGCAAGAAAACCCTCGTTCTAACCCTGTGATAGAGGCAGCAAATATACATCACTCAATCTCCTCGATGTTGAAGCAAAGAAGGGACAGACACAAGGGTAAACCCAGTTCTCGGTTTCAAGCTACGTGAAGGAGTTCAAAACCACGCAAACCATGTTTTCTCAACTCACTGGAGAAAACTGAAAACACCTACTACGAAAATCTAAACCACATTGCACAGTATTGCAAACTTTGTACCAAACGTTAAGGAAGAGCAAGCCTCTCATGGCCGCAAAGAGTTCTCATGACGCATCTTGCAGGAAACAAACCCTCGAAGAAAAATGAAAGAGAGTAGGGTTTTGATGTGTTATAAGTCAACCAATGCATGATGGAGACTTATCCATGTTCCCTTCTATAAATATAACTAAGAGTGGGTCGATTTCTATAGTCAACCCTGCACATTCGAATGTAAAACTTATCATTGCCAATAATGCAACCCATGCTATCGACGATATTTTTAAATAGTTCATATCGTTTTCCATAATGAAATTTATTCCTTTGACCTTAGTCTAACATATCTTATGTTTGCTCATCTTATCAACTTGCCATCAAAGATATTATACTAGGCTTCGGAAATAGTATATCAAGAGACAAAAACTTTTAATATATCACGCCATAGTTTCGACTACACCATAGTAGTTACTAGGTAGTATTTTTTGTTGTAACTTTATAGTATTGTTGGTTGTAACTTTATAAATTAATTGTAATATTACAATAACTTTTGTATCATGGTTATAACCTGAAGATTAAGATCACAGCTTGTAGACTAGTTGTGTAAGACGACAATCTTCACTACAACAAATCAAATAAGTTGGTATTGTTACATGACTAGTGAAGGATAGTTAGAGTATTAAAATATAACATTATTATTTATTTGATAAACTGAAGAACTCTAAACTTCTCAACTGAAAGACTTGATGCTGGTAAAGGAAGGAGTCTTCTAGAAGACTGAAGATTAACCATTGGAAAGAGTTTCTATTAAGTAACTAATCCTTCATCGTAAACTTTACGTTTGAAAAACATAGGATTTTGTTATTACATAAAGAGAAGTGCACTTGAGACTTTAAACATGACAATAGCAGTAAGATCATGATACAATAGAAGTAATTTTACGACAAGATCATGAGCTCTATGCTCACTGTAAGAATCTATAATTGACTAGGTATTACAACCTTTACGACAGAAAGAAACCTTGGAAGAACTCATTCTTGTAAATATCAATAATTATGTTCAGATTAAAAGTCATAATGGCTTAAATATAACAACTATCATAGATCCAAAACAATGAAGGAATTTACTTTACCTCATCGGAGTCTTGCATCATATTAATAAATTTATTTTACTAGCATATTATCATGCTAAAGAAATAATTCTCGATATCATACAAAATAAACTCCTACTTGATCATATGCTTACCTTCTGAACCTGTAAGAACCAATAGTCCATCTGAGTTAGCAGAATGCTAAGTAAGCCCCGAATTTCAAACATGGTTTCTCATCTACTTGACAAAAGTAAAACATCGGTATAGCTAGCAGCAATTAAATGCAAGTCCTCTTTCTATGACTTATAAAAATTAAAGTTGTATTAGTGTTTCTGTATTTAAAACTAATCCTTAAAAATTTGTTAAATTGTTTCAATTTTCGCTAACCGCTAGTAGTTACTAAACTGCGATCTAAGACATTTTATGTCACTATAAAAAATTTTAAATTTTTATGAAATTTGGGATTATGACAACCAACCACATCAAAAATAGAACACTTCAAGCTGGCATCATTGGCCACACCAGTATCCTCCTCCTCCTCATTTTACTTGGCATCAGTATTGGCCACAGGGATGGAGAGGAAACGCATATCCCCAGTCACCACTTGTCTCTACACCTAATCATCCTTATCCTCGGCATATAGCAAATACCTAGCAATTTTTTTTTGGGTTTGTGCCTCCAGTGCCCCTTATTACACAACAAACTCATTATTTCTAGAATACAAACCCCCCACAACCTACATTGTTACCTACAAAACCGATACCTAACCCAAACAATAAGCCAGTTCAAGCTCTTAACAGCATTGAGTTGAAAACTCGTCCATCCTATTTCATTTTGACTATTCCTGTGCACGAGATCCAATTACGATATGGAAGAGTTGTGAATAATAAACCCAAGTCATCAGTCATCATTCGTGAAGAGAATGAAGAGGAAGAAGATCCCAATGAAGTCATGAATGATGCTATTTTGCTAGATGTGGATATTACAAAGATTCCAGCATATACCCATCCTCAGCAAGAACCAACTCAATAATGAATAATCTCTCCATTTCCGGAATGATTGGCAATAGAAAAACCTGTAATCCATCCTGACTGCGATATTTTAAATGAACTAAAAATAATTTGTATCAAGATCCCTCTATTAAAAGCTATTAAGGATATACCAATTTACAGTAAATTAATAAACAAACTTTGCATTAAGAAACCGGAAAAGAAACAAAAAGACCCCCCCACTATTTATGTTATAGGAGAGATGTCTGAATGTATGACTGACCAGTCTAGAATTGCAAAGTATACAAATCCAAGGAGCCCAGTAGTAACTATTATTGTAAATAATATTTCGATAGAAATTACACTTATTTATTTAGGATTTGCTATTAATATGATGACCATTGTAGTATTAGAAGTTTTACATTTGGGACAATTTCTTCGACTAACCCCCTCAATTCCGGAACTAGCAGACTGTACTATGGTGAAACCTGTTGGGGTTCTGGATGACATTGTTGTAGTAGCTTCATGGGAATATCCTGTTGATATCATGGTAGTAAAATCAAAGGATCCTTCTAAAGGACATCCTATTCTATTTGGAATACCATGGTTGGCTACCACTAACGCCTTCATAGGATGCAGGGATGGGGAAATGACTATTTCTAATGGGTTGTCCATGTTAGAATTTCATCATTAAGCTAGAAATACATTAGGATCTTTAACTAAGAGAATAACAAGCACATCAATCAAACACAAGAGACAATGAACACAGTGTTTATCCTTAGGGAAACCATAAATGGTGAAAACCCCGCAACTTCCTCGGAGATAGAATCAACACCAAAAGTAGAACCCAAAACAATAAGTGATCTCTCGACAATAGTAACCTTCTTTCTATGTAGCCCTAGTTTCTTCTCCTTCCTCAACTATGCGCTACACTTGAGTGTGTATGAAATGTTAGATAAATAGAGAGGCCAGCTCTCTATTTATACTAATTCCCTACTTGACTAAACCCTACTAGGGTCGACCTCACTAGGAGAGTCTAATAACCCTAGTTCCCCAGAACTGCAAGGAGTTTAATACTTAGCCAATAGGAGGGTTACCCACAATGACTTGACATGACTTGTTTATATTGTAGAACTTCCCGATACGAACATCAGGGCATGACATAACTCAAGTACATCCCAGAATAAACATCAAGTTACAATATATAAGAAATATAAGTGAAATACATTCTGAAGTTACATATACATCAACACTCCCTCTTAACAAGGAAGGTATTCTTTCGACACAATTTTCAGCACAAGTCTTCTTCTCTATATCTTCTGGATCATCATTGAGTCCTCGTCATCTTCAAGTCTTCTTCATCTTCAATTCATCTTCATATTCAATTCATCTTCATCATCGGATCTAGATCATCACTGGATCTGGATCATCACTCGATCTAGATCATCATCATTGAATCTAGATCATCGTCACTCGATCTAGATCATCATGGGTGCTATCTCTTGATTCTTTTCTTCATAGGAACTTCTACAGAGCCAGCCCTTTTTCATGATGGATGTATCATCACAGAGCTAGTCCTTTTTCATACTTAATGTGGCATCTACATAGAGCCAGTCCTTTTTCATACTGAATGAGTCTTCACATAGCTAGTCCTTTTTCATACTAGATGTGGGATCTACTCAGAGCTAGTCCTTTTTCATACTATATGAGTCTTCATAGAGCTAGTCCTTTTTCATAATAGATGTGGGATCTACTTAGAGCTAGTGCTTTTTCATACTAGACGAGTCTTCATAGAGCTAGTCCTTTTTCATACTAGATGTGGGATCTACTCAGAGCTAGTCCTTTTTCATACTAGATGAGTCTTCACAGAGCCAGCCCTTTTTCATGCTGGATGTGGGATCATCACATAAACCTGACAATGGAAGGAACCAATCCTCTCACAATTTCACAGCTCTTACATCTGACCATGGAAGGAACCAATCCTTTCACCATGTTGGAAGGGAACAACTCTTACATCTAACCATGGAAGGAACCAATCCTCTCACCATGTCAGAAGGGCTCAGCATGGACATATCACTTCCTCTTGGGAGGAATCTTGATATGGAGAACACTAAGCTTCTCCCTGAAGTACTCAAAATTCACCCTAGCCAATGGCTTAGTCAACACATCAGCTATATGTTCATCCGTCGCAATATACTAGACCTTCACTGCTCCTCTCTGCACCATATCCCTGATATAGGGATACTTGATCTCGATATGCTTTGACTTGTCATGGAATACTGGATTCTCTGACAACTTTACACAACTCTGGTTGTCACAGTATATATAAGTAGCATATAACTGGAGATCAAATAAATTAGACAGTAGCTTCCTCAGCCATACTACCTCACAACTAGCTGAATAGACTGCGATATATTCTGCTTCAGTTATACTTATTGCCACACAATATTGCATCCTGCTAAACCACGAGATCACACTTGATCCCATACTAAAGTAACACCCTGAAGTGCTCTTCCTATTGATGGCACTGCCTGCCCAATCTGAATCAACATAACCCTCTAGGTTAATCCTTTGATCAATCTTATACTTGAGCCCATAATCAACTGTACCCTTTAGGTACCTCAGAATGTGCTTTGCAGTAGTCAAGTGAACATGTCTCAGATTTGTCAGATATTGGCTCAAGCTGTTCATAGGAAAGCAAATATATGGTCTCGTGTTCGTCAGATACATCAAGGACCCAATCATCTGACGATACATCATGGCATCAACTGTCTCTAATGAAGAATCACTCAATAGCTTCAGGTTTGATGCCATAGGTTTGGTTAATGCTTTGCAGTCCATCATCCCAAATCTCTTCAGGATATCTACTACATACTTCCCTTGTCCAAGGAAGATTCCATTCATAGTCTGCCACACCTCCATACCAGAAAATAATACATCATACCTAATTCCTTCATTTCAAACTCGGCGGCAAGCTTTCTCTTAGTATCAGCAATCAACCCATCCATACCTGTCACAAACATATCATCTACATATACTAAAGGTTGGAATTTTCTTTACTCTTCGTAAAGCCCAAACTGAATAGAAAGTTGTCAATTCTACCGTACCATGTCCTGGGTGCTTGTTTCAAACCGTACAGGGCTTTCTTCAATTTGCACACATGATACTCCCTGCCATGTGTCTCAAAACCGAGTGGCTACTCCACATACACTTCCTCTTCCACTACACCATTCAAGAAAGAAGTCTTGACATCCATTTGGTGTATCTTCCATTTCATCATTGCAGCCAGAGCAAGTATCGATCTGATGGAAGTGTATCTGGCTATAGGTGAAAAGGTTTCTTCATAGTCTATTCCTTCTTTTTGTGAGAAACCACAAGCAACAAATATTGCTTTATATTTCTCTATGCTACCGTCTGCAACATGATTGATCTTGTAGATCCATTTGGAAGTTACAACTGACTTCCCTTCTGGTCTTGGGACAATATCATTCTTCATGATCAATTGATACTCTTTGATCATACCATCCTTCCATTCTTTTCGTTCTACCACTTCTTCATAATTGGAAGGTTCTTTATTAATGAAATCACATAGTAATGCCACATAACTAGAACAGGATATGGTCCTCTTTATTTCTCTGAGATTCTCTTCTGGAACCCCATATCTTTCCACACCTTAGATAATCTCTCGTACCCAAGCAGGTTTCCTCTTGTGAGGATTCTTCTCCTGTGGTGGATATACAGGTCTTTGTGGTTCTTCAAATTCTTGATCTTCTTCTTGAGTTTCTTCATTCATGATTGTATCATGAATTCTGGGAGCTTCAGGTTCTTCAGGTTCTTCAGCAGGTTTCTTTCTGGATTTGATGTAGGTTGAATCTTTGTCAAATGTTACATCCCTACTGATGTCAATCTTCTTGAACCCTGGGAAGTATATTCTGTAAGCCTTTGAGATTTCAGAGTATCCCACAAATATACCCTTCTTTCCTGAAGGATCTAATTTTGTCCTCTTCTCTTTTGGAATGTGTATGTACACTGGACAGCCAAATATTCTGAGATGGCTGACTTTTGGTTTCTTGCTGGAGAAGACTTCTTCAGGAAACTTGTTCTTGAGTACTCTGTGTGGAGTATAGTTCTATACATTCGTCGTTGTTCTGGCTACTTCTACCCAAAGATGCATAGGAGGATCTTGATCATGAAGCATAGCTCTTGCATCTTCCATGATAGTTCTATTCTTCCTTTCTGAAATCCCATTCTGTTGTGGTTATAAGGGGTGGAAAACTACCTCTTAATCCCTGAGTCTTTGCATAATTACTTGAACTCATTCGAAGTGAATTCTCCACCATTGTCTATTCTTGATCTTCTTTTCAGTGTGGTTCTTGATCAAAGCTTTGAATTCCTTGAAGTTGCTAAATACTTCATCTTTGTTCTTCATGAAGTACATCCATGTCTTCCTAGAAAAGTCATCAATAAAAGAAACATAGTATACATACCCACTTAGTGAGCTTGATGAAATTGGTCCACATACGTTGGAGTGGATGATTTCCAATATTCGTTTTGCTTTGCTTTCGCTACTTGGAAATGTCTTCTTTGTGTTCTTTCCTTTTGCACATCCTTTGTAGACCCCTTCATGTTTTGCTTGAATTTCTGGAATACCTTTAATAGCTTTGCTTGCAAGTGGTAGTGCTCTATAATGCACATGTGCAAGCCTTCTATGTCAAAGTTCATTTGGTTCTACTGAGTCATGAACCAAAGCTTGTTCTGGTTGGCCCTTCAACTTGTATAGACCTCCTTCTTGTTCCCTAATCACTATTGCATCATCAAAAGTCTTTCCCTTTGGCCACATAATAACTTGGCCATCTACAAAAGCAACCCTCATTCCTTTTGCATCCAATGCAGATATGGAGAGGAGGTTTTTCTTTAGTCCTGGAACAAATAATACATTCTTCATCTTCAAAGACTTTCTAGAGTCTAGTTTATAGGAGGATTCACCACTACCTTTTATTGGATACTGGTAGTCATCCCCAAGTTTCATCTTGTGAGGTGAATCATGTTCGGATAGATTCACAAATGATTCTTTGAATTCCATCATGTGCTTGGAAGCACCACTGTCTATGAGCCAATCATTGCTTCCATGTGAAACAGTTCCCGTGAGAGCGGAGATCAGCACATATTCTTCCTCACTTGAAGAATCATCACTTTCTTGTTTGATTCTCTTTGTGGAAGGTTCATCATCCTCTGTAGCATGAGCATGATGTCTTCTCTTGTTTCCCTTCTTCTTTAAGTTCCTTTTGTTAGGGCAGAATTTGGATATGTGACCTTTCTCATCACATGTGCAACATCTAATAGTATACATATCTCTTCTAGAGTGTGAGATCTTACCTTTGGAGTGATGATGGCTCCTTCTGTTTTTCTTGGAGTGAACTGTAAGAGCTTGATATTCACTTCCCATCTTCTCTTCTTGAGCTACTATCCGAGCTTCTTCTTGAGAGCATTCTTCCCATAGTCTATTGAACTTGACTAACTTATTTCTAGCATAGATCCCTTGAATGAAAGAGTCCCATGATCTAGGGAGACCATTCAAGGTGGTCATCACAATCTCTGCATTTTCCACTTCTTCATCTACTGCTTCTAGTTGTTCCTTGATCTAAGATACCCTTGTAAAGTAATACTGAATAGTCTCATCATTCTGGATCTTTACATTCTTCAATTGGTTTCTCAGAGTCATCTTCATGTTTATCTTCTTCCCTTCAAACAATTTGGTCAGGGAATCAAACATAGATTTAGGTGTCTTGAGGGAGGAAACCTGTGGTATGAGGTGATCCCTGATGGAAGCAGCAGTGATTCTCTTTTCCATAACCAAATTCCTCTTATGTAAGGCTTTAGCCTCATCTCCCTCTAGAATTGGAACCTCCTCATTGATATAGGAGTCCAACTCATTTTCTTCCAAAACCAAGGAGATCCTATACTTCCAGGCTCAGAAGTTGTCAACTCTCTCAAGATTTTCATCAAGCTTGGTATGATGAGACATCTTAACTGAGAACCTCAAAGGGAAATGCAAAATATTTAGATCTTACCAGGTCAATATGTCGGATCTGAATTTGGAGCTGAAATCCTGCAATGTTCGCTCAGTAGCAAATTAGGGTTTTTATTTTCTGGAGTTCTATCCAACCAAATGATTTGAATTTTATCCCTAAATTCAATTTTGGGGAGAATATAAATCCAAACCTAGGCTCACTGAAAAATTCCTCTTTTGTGAAAAGCCCTAATTTTCGACAGCAGTCTTGGGTCCAAAACTGAAAAACCTCAAAATTGGATTCTGCTTCGACAGAAAGATGCACCCTAAGGAGGAGAGTTAATCCAACCTTCTTTGGCTGAAAATATGTGGAGGAATATCCATGAAGTAGGAATCCCTAGTTCCCTTAGCTGCACGGTGTCTTCTTCTCAGGTTAGCTCTAATACTATGTTATAATTTCATCATTAAGCTAGCAATACATTAGGATATTTAACTGAGAGAATAACAAGCATAGCAATAAAACATAAGAGACAATGAACATAGTGTTTAGCCTCATGGAAATCATAAATGGAAAAAACCCTACAACTTCCTCAGAGATAGAATCAGCACCAAAAGTAGAACCCAAAACAGTAAGTGATCTCCCGACAGCAGTAACCTTCTTTCTATCTAGCCCTAGTGTCTTCTCCTTCCTCAACTATGTGCTACACTTGAGTGTGTATGAGATGTGTAATAAATAGAGAGGACAGCTCTCTATTTATACTAATTCCTGACTTGACTAAACCCTACTAGGGCCGATCTCACTAGGAGAGTCTAATAACCCTAATGCCTCGAAACTGTGGGGACTTTAACCCTTAGCCAATAGGAGGGTTACCCACAATGACTTGACATGACTTGTTTATATTATAGAACTTCCTGATAGGAACATCGGGACATGACATAACGCAAGTACATCCCAGAATAAACATCGGGTTACAATATATAAGAAATATAAGTGAAATACATTCTGAAGTTACATATACATCAACAGTCCACACAAAATCTTGCTTTATGCCCATCAACACAACCTGTAACTGAAAACTTGTGGTGGTTAGACTGGCCCTTTGGGGATGAAAATATTGAATATCTTTTCTTTCCTAGTGACTACTCCTTGGCACTTTAGGAGCAAACTACTGAGAATGTCTTAAACCAATTTGTTTCTTCAACAACCTATATAGATTTTCCTTAGTCTTTTTCTCAATTTGATCAAATTTGTGGATATGAGTTTCAAGAAAATATGGCCCTCTCAATAATTGTGGATACACCATGTGTCTTTGCAACTAAAGAGCATATAACATCTTATACCATACCTTGTGAAGTTATCCCTCAAAAAGTTCTACACATAAATGCAGGGTTAACCGAGAGTCAACAAGAACATATGCTTAAGGTCCTTAAAATTCAAACCGGAGCACTTGCATGGGAGTACACTGATATGAAGGGTATACACCTTGACACTTGTATTCATCATATTTATATGGAGGCCAATATATCCCCTATAATGCAGCCTCAAAGGAGGATGAACCCTGCTTTGAAGGACATAGTTAAAGAAGAGTTACAAAAACTCATCAATGCTGGTTTCATCTACCCAATTTTAGATATTAAATGGGTATCTCCTCTAGTGGTAGTCCCAAAGAAATTCATAGGTAAATGGTGTATTTTTGTTAACTTCTGAAAACTGAATACGCCACACTTAAGGACTACTTTCATTTTCCCTTTATCGACCAAGTGTTAGATACCCTGTCCAAAAAACAATAGTTTTCTTTTCTCGATGGCTTTAGTGGATATAAGTAGATTTTGATAGCACCTGAGGATTAGGATAAGAATACTTTTACATGCCCTTGGCGGAAATATGCCTATAGAGTTTTTCCATTTGGCTTATGTAATGCACCTGCTACTTTTCATCGTGCAGTTTTAGGAATCTTTGCTGACCTTGTACATGACTGTGTAGAGGTGTACATGGATGATTTTATAGCTTATGGTAATACCTTCCAAGAGGCTCTCGATAAGCTTAGAAAGGTCCTGATCCGATGTCAAGAAACAAACCTAGCCCTTAGCCATGAAAAATGTAAAATGTTATTAACAGAAGGCATAGTCTTGGGGCATCATGTCTATTCACAAGGGATTAAGGTAGACCCTACTAAAATAGAAGTAATTGTTGGTCTTCCCTCATAAAAGACTTAAAAGGAGGTAAGAATATTTATTGGTCATGCAGGTTACTACCGACGTTTTATCGAAAATTTCACTAAAATAGTTGTACCACTGTCTAAACTGCTTATGAAGGATATATAATTCCAATGGACTGAACCCTGTCAAAGTGCTTTTGAGGTCTTAAAGGATAAAATATCAGTGGCACCAATACTTAGGGGTTCTGATTGGTCCCTTCCTTTTCATATATCTACTGATGCTTCTGACATGGCCATAGGAGGAGTTCCTGGTCAAAAAGAGGGCCAAGAATCTTATGCCATATATTTTATTAGCAAAAATATGACTCCCGCCGAACTGAATTACAACGTTATTGAAAAGGAATTTCTGGCAGTAATCTACTCTATCAATAATTTTTCCCATTACATGTCTGGATATGAAGTTTTTTTGCATACAGACCATTGTACCATCAGATTTTTAATGAATAAACCAATTACCAATGTTAGGGTGACTCGATGGCTTCTTCTATTACAAAAATTTAATATCACCCTCGTCGATCAACCTGGTAGAGAGAATTTGGTGGCAGATTTCCTCTCTCATATTCAACATGATGATGGTGCTAAACCTGTCAATGATACTATTTCCTGATGAACATCTATTTGTTGTGTCTGTTCAAACCCCTTGGTTTGCAGACATTGCTAATTAATTAGCAACTCGAATTTTACCAAACCACTTGTCTCCTCATGAAAAATGTCGAGTTGTCATCCAAAGTTCTAATTACTTTTGAGTTGATAATAACCTTTTTTGTACCAGCCCAGATCTTATTATTAGACTATGTGTGTGGGAGGATGAGATGACCGAAATTCTCCATGCATGCTATGATGGGCCATGTGGAGGACATTTTTCTAACAAGAGGACAACATACAAAGTGTTGCATTCTAGCTATTACTGGCCAAGCATTTTTAAGGATGTTGCTAGGTATGTTAGAGGATGTGATAGTTTTCAAAGAATGGGTAGACCTACATCATTGTACGAGATGCCTTTATAGCCTCAGGTCATGATTGAGCCTTTTGAGAAATGAGCTCTTGATTTTGTAGGACCAATCTCTCCCATGTCCCGCAAGAAGAAATATATCGTGGTTTGCACAGATTATGTCACCAAATGGGTAGAACTTAAATCTTTGTTCCGAGCCACAAAGAAATATGTGGCAGAATTCATATAAGAAGAGATATTTACTCGGTTTGGTGTTCCTAGGGAAATTTTCACTGACCAATGCTCTTAATTCACCTCTAAATTAATGAAAGAACTTACCATGAAGTATAGTATCCGGCATTTCAAATCTTTGAATTACCATCCAAAAGCTAAGGGCCAGGTAGAATCAACCAATAAGGTATTGGAAGTTCATCTTAACCAAAACTATTCAACTGCATCATAAGGATTGGGACGATAGACTCCTAGAGGCTTTGTAGGCCTATATAATAACTTGGAGAAACACTATTGGACATACACCCTATGAGTTAGTATATGGGGAACAAGTCCTTTTACCTATTAAATTCCAAGTTAAGACTTTTCGTATGGTTGTACAATTAGGTATGGATTTGGAAGAGGCACAGAAACAACAAATGTTACAGATTAATGAATCAGATGACATTAGGCAAGATGCACTCCAAAGGTCAATGTTAATACAAAATCAATGAAAGAAATGGAATGATAAATTTACTAAGCAAAAGCAGTTTAATATCGGGGATTGGGCATTACTATTCGACTCAAGGTACAAAAAATTGAAAGAAAAATTAACTACACGTTGGATGGGTCCATATGAGGTAGTTATAGCCTTCGATAATGGGTCGGTAGAAATCAAGACAATTGATGATTCTCAAACATCCTTTGTCATAAATGGACACAGACTTAGACTTTACCATCAACCAATATCTAGACAAGATTTTGTGAAGAATGTCTTACAACAAAAGGAGATTGAGCTGGATGAAGAGGAAGTCATTCCTCCTCCTCCTGATTTTTTAATTATTTTGTGTTTTCTTTTTGTATATATGTAAATATATCTTTATTTCTTTAATAAATAAAAGTCATTTCTAATAAGCTGACTACATTCATGCAAGGAATTTGGTTGTATAATCAGCTTATGGAATTTTGTTAAATAAAAAAGGAAGACTCTTTCCCTTTGTCTAAACTTCGATAAATTTTATATGACTTTTTCTTGATGCATATGTTTTTATTGGGAATAAAGTTTGAATCATCTAACAAGTGGTTTTGCAGTTTGATTACAAGAACCTTGTCTCTTTAATCATCCCATGAAATGTTGCCTAAAAATCGAAGTGCTCTAAGAACTCATAATACATCCTAACTCTTCTTTAAAAATAGGGATTTTTAATGAAATTAAAACGTTTTCTATATCATTGCTACCCACTTTTTTAGATGATTCCTTATGATTTTATGGTATTTGATTTAGATATGCACATTTACGACTTATCATTAAAATAGTTGCTTTAGACCTACTTTAATCATCATGTTCTTCAAAGTTCTATTTTACACCTAAGGACTACTAGTTCATCCTGTACTCGTTATCAAAAATTGCCTCTTAAGGATTTTTGAGGAAACTCAAGAATAAGTGAAAATCCTTCTTGTGAGGAACATTACTTCTCTTTTATGAAGAAGATAGACTGAGAGGTCAAGGAACAACTTTAAGTTATTATCTTTTGACATGATCTATAATTTAGGCCACTATAAAAAAATTTACTTATAAGGTTCTCTATCAAAAATTTGAATTATGTGTTTAGCAGGATTAACTGGCTCTAAGTACCAACCGGCTTCCACATATTAAAAAAACAAAAAAACTTTATACAAAGAAAACTCGTGGGAGTACTGAACATTCTTGCTGGTTGCGGGTCCATGCTAAGTAACATATTTAAACGAGGAATCTTAGTAAGCGCAAGTAAACTCATCGGGGTACTGAACAGGCTCACTGGTAGTAGGGTTATGCTTGCATGGTACCAAGATAAATCTGTCAGGATACTCAACAGGCCTACTGGCAGTGGGGAAATATATGGTAAAAGAGATCTGGTTAATGCATCACTATGCACATGGTTCATGAAAGAAAAAATAAAAAAACAAAGAAGAAAAGGAAAAATACATGTTTAGGCCAATTTTTCATCATGTCATTAGAGAATGGATGTAAGTTGGACTTGGATTTTGTCATTTAATTCAATAATACCTAGGACATGATTATTCTATAAATGGGACCCATATCTATAGAAATATCACAAACTCCAGGGTGAACATAAAATATTCTTTGGATGACAAGAGATCTTTAAAATGAGGCATGGATGACTAGTTTCTCCTATGGCATTTTTCGCATCAGTTATACTATCATTATTTGTATGATATCCCTAAGCACTGTTTTTTTTATGGAAATACATATCTGAATCATCTCCATTTACTAGATAGTATTTCTCTTTATTATATAAATAATAACAGCATCTTAGAACTATTTGTTAAATTATTTGGAAATCAATCATTTTTTTCTTTGATGGCTTGAGGACATGCCATATTTTTGGTTTGGGGGAAGGTTAGAACTATTTTTACTTTCTAAATGTTTATAGAAAGTTTCGTTTATTTCTGACAAAAGTGTAGGTGTTTTCAGGATAATGCAATTGGCAGAAGATTGTTTTAATCCGTGATGGAAAATGCAATGAAGGTTAAATAAAGCTAGTTTACATCATCATATTGTGTGCTAACAGCCCAAAAAATTTACTGCATAATTAGCAGCAGTCAGATCCAATAAAGCATATTTTTTAATAGAAGGTCCATATGAAGGGTCGAATGCCAGTCCGAATGGAATGCCAAATGACGATCTGAATGAAAATTATAACGTTATAACGACATGATGGAAAAATGTCAATTTATTTTAATTTTCACGGGAAAAGAGTTTAATTAGCTGAATCATACCCATAATTATTAGGTCTCATTCACATGCTTACAAACGGATTATGATTTCATTAATACTCACCTTAACCTATGACTTTGATTATGATTTCGATATGGTATGATATCGTTTAACTCTATCTTGATATGATATGCTTTTAGGATATTTTTTATTATCATTTCCCTTACCCTCTCATCAAATCACACACGAAAGTCATCAAGTGTTATATCATCCTATTGATTACAATTATTATGGTTGTAAATGCATTTTTATGGATTCTGTAATAGATAAATAATTCAACATGTCCAAAGGTTACTTTGGACATGGTTGAATATATTGGAACCTTACGAATTCATCAACATACACATCCTTGTGACGGCACACGATTCAATGAATTGAGCCATAGTGTGATTGGTCGAGCATGTGAAACCATGGTCTCATGATCATTCAGGAACTTGGACATATTATGTTTTAAACCCGCAATATTTACCTGTGTCCTCACTTACCTTTGTCTTCACAGAGCTATTCATACAATATTATTTGTATCCTCTACAAACCTTGCATTTTTGCCTCAGTTTGAACTATGCCTAACCATCTCAAGCCTAAAACTATCAGGACTTGCTCCAAATTCTGGAATTTTAAGAATGCCGGGAGATTTTATTCCGAGCAGGGTGGAATCCATTTCTCCACCATTTGCAAGGATATGATGAGGATATTTCACTGTTATTTGTGAGAGGATTTGATGGTAATATGTCTAGGGTTGGTTATCTCCTTTTTTTGGTAACCAAGGAGACCATTGTAGTAGACCAAGCTCCCACGAGAAGGCACCCGTTGGAATAAACATTTGTTTCTCCCTCATTCATCCTACCACTTCGCTATCAAGACGAATTTTCAGCATGTAACAGGAAAGAAGGGGTTTCATGAAGAATGGATTAATCCCAAGTACCTTAACCCTCTGACCATCATCATCTTCCTTATAACCTATGAGGGTGATTTTACTATTTTCAAATTTTTCCATCTTCGCTTACTGACACATTTCATTAATCTATAGTTTCGTAATTTCCCATTTTATTTTCTCAAAATCCTGGAAAAATGTCAAGTCAAGTTAGGAAGAATAAAGGAAGGGCCTATGGGGAGTTTGTACCACCACAACCTGATTAAGCTCCTGATTGTGCATCAATTGAAGGAGAGGAACCAGACTTGGGAGAATTCTATGTTTAAGGTCTTAAACCCTCATTTAAAGGTTCAAAAACACCCTCAGCACATTCGTTACCCTAAGCCCAGTCAAACCCCTCCTAAGAAAAAGAAAAGCCAAAAAATTGTGCATATTGATGAAGATACACTAGAAGCAAGTTCACCTTCCCATTCACCTACCCCTGTCAACCTTGAATCCACCAAATTTCTACCTATTTCATGAATTCGAACCAAGATCAGGAAGGTGAAGTCCGTTCAGAACCTTTTTCAACCTACCATTCAGACCAATCATCCATATTGTATTGTTGAGGTGGATGAACCTGTCTCTAACTCACCCTTGTTTACATTAGCCAATGTCTTGACCAAATTGCTTGAAGCTGTTTCTCTTGATACTACTTCTCCATCAGCTCATGGCAATGGTTCTAAAAAAACAAATTTCCTCCATTGACCTTAAGACATCACCCAGAGGATTGAGTCTACCTCAAGATTCCAAGTGACCTGTAGAATCATGTACTCCTCATCAGTCGACAGTAGACCAACTAATTGAGGAATTGACATGGCCAGCAAGTCAAAATGAAGAATATGCCAAGATAAATGCTAATATTCACCTAGAGAACAAAGAGTTACGTATACAAGTCAAGGACGTTGAGGACCTTAACAAGGCCATCACCTCTTCACATGACTCTCGTTAGGAGAGACACATTGTTTTAAAGACAAAGGCCCAGCAATTGAAATTCAAATATCTTGTTTCCTATGCTAAGTCAAAGGCGGCTGCTGATGCAACTCAACCTTCTTCCTAGACTTCATTCTTATTTTACTCAGTGGGACCTGGCATCTCTCCAGTTTGGGGGAGTGTGGATCCCTATTTTGTCACTATTATTGGCCTTTAATTTACTCTTTTGGAATCACTTTTGTTACCTTTTGGTATAATTTCTATCATTCATCTTATCATTCAACCCCAGGTACAAGAGTATTTGAGTTTTATGCAAGTCGTGGCTTAATTTTGTTATTTCACAATTTTATTATTAATTATGTGATATTTATAAATGTGTTCAATACATAAACATGCTTTGCATATTATGGTTTGTAGATGAGCCTCCATGTGGACATGCATCTACACTAAGCATGTAGAGATCACATCCAACTCGCCATACAACCCTCTGATCAATCTGCGCATTGTTGGTTAGAATATTCTCAAACGTTTAAAGAACATAACGATTTCTTGTTGATCTTTTGTCCACGAGTCCTGCTGCTGTGATGGTGTTTTCTCTAGAAGGATCAGAATCATGCCCTCCCTTTTTGACACCACGCTTCATTCCCACTTCAACAAGGATCCATACACCCATATCCCACATGAGGAGAACCGGCACACAAAGAATTAGGAAGGTGGTTGTGTGCTGTCACCAATCGTCACATGGTTGTTTGATTCATAGTTAAGGTTGACTATTTTTGGAGCGGTCTACCATTGAAAGGGTCGACCTGCTCATCCATGTAAAAAAACTATATAAATTCATCTCCAAGCGAGAGTCGAGCTAGCTAGTTAGGTTGTTGATCAGTCATTATCAAAGAAGCTCTGTAAACTCTATTTTGGATTCAATATAAGCTCTATTTTCAGATGTACATACATGTATTTGCTTTCATGATTTGTTGATTAATTGAAACGCAACCCTGATTGCTGAGAGGGCCGCTCAAAAACTAGTGGTATTCCATTTCTATGTGTTGTTATTGTTTTCTTTTTTATAGCTAAGCAATTTGCATTTCCAGTTTTTGTAGGTAGTTTGGTTTTGGTATAAATTAATGTTGTTCATTTCCTTATTTCCTATAACGTGTGTTTTCTATGAGTAATATAATGTGTACTGTGTTGTTAACATATTTTGCATTCCTAGCATCACAAGTGATCGATCGTGCAATAGTCATTTCCAGTTTTATTTCCAGCTTGTTTCTTAGTTCCATGTTTGCAATCAGATAGAGTTTGGTTATTTTAATGTCTTAAGCTTAGTTTGTAGTTAGATTCGATTCTGTCAATTCTTGTTTAGTTGTATATTTACTTCAATTATTTCTCATTTTGTCTCATTAAACAATAGGAAGTAGTTTGTCTTTTTAAATGTAGATTATCACAAATTATTCTTGTCATTTTAGGTATTGAATAAGTTTAATCACAGTCTTTTCTGCATTGCATCCTCATGTGCATAAATAAGCTAATGTTAAGATTATTCAGGTTATCAATTTCATAATTTGTATTGTTTTTTCCATCCACACTGTCATTCGGACAATCTGTTTATACTGTCATCTAGACCTTCATTCAGCCTTTAATATTTCCCGTTCTATTTTGTGATTGTTTAAAGTTTGGTTCTCTAAGATTTTGAATTATGTTATGTTTTGTAATTAAACAGTAGTTATATACATATTTAGGACCTTAGTTTAAACCACCTAAAGCCTCTATCATGTCCTATAATTATTCCTATCTTTCATTCCTTTTTATCTTAGCTTTGAAGTTGTGTTCCTTTTTGTCTCTAACTCCTGTATTCATTACTGTTTTGAAGTTTGTTAATTGTATCCCTAGTTTAGTGTACTTCATTCCTAGTTAGATTGCATCTCGAATTAAGTTTGCTAGTTCTATTATCTAAAAGGCACATTAGTTATTTGTAATAAGATCATTGTTCCTAACATAAGGTTTATCTTCCTTACTCTATAGTTACTGAAGATGTTCATAGAAAAGGACTAGATTAAGAAATAAAACATCTTTATTAAGTTTTCTACTTGCTTCTTTATTAAGTTTTATACTTGTTTTTATTAGGTTTTCTACTTGTTTCTCAATTACATCTGTTTTATATGAGAGTCGTATACCCTTAATTCTAGGTGGCCCGTTAAAATAATGCCATTTCTTAATTAATAGATTGATTTTTATAACATCTTTTTCAATTAGAGTCAACTGCTTATGGAATAAATCAAAATATTTACTATTACTTGTAATTGGAAATTCCTTATATTACATCTATTTGTAGAGATTAAATTAGACTTAATTCCATTTAGTTTCTTTATTTCTTTTGAAATCCATTTCGATGCACCTCCTTATCCATTTCTGATCACAATGAATGTATATCCTCATAATCCTCAAGAAGAATGGAATTAGACAATTTAGTTTAATTATTGTATATTTGTTAATTGTATGTATAGTTTAGTTATTGGATTTCTTAGATAAATTAAGTAGTTGTAATATTCTCTCAAATAATATAATCTCTTGTGTTTGTATAGTAATAATTCGGAATTTGTTTATAACCTTTCTTAAGAAGCGGAATAATTAATTAACATATTTAGTTCACTTTCTTAGGATAGTATTATATATTTTTATTGTTTATAGAGTAGAGTAGTATAGATTGATACTACTCTAATCTAGTAGTCTTGTCCCAGTCTAATTACCTTAGTAGTTGAATTTCTAGATTTTGACTCGGTTTTTCATTTTGAAAGATCTTTCGATATTTTCTTTGTTAAAATATTTCAATGACACCTTAGGTACCCTTCTAACTTATCATATATTTTGTGTCAAATCTAATCCTACAATTCTCGGTCATAATTAAATATTTGGTGAATTAATTAAGACAATAAAACAACCAACAGTCCTATTCATCTTTTCTGACACACCATTTTACTATGGTGTTCTTGGGACTATATAATCTCTATGAATCCCATGGTATGAATAATAACTATCAAACTCCTTGTTGCGGTATTCACCTCCATTATTAGATTTGAGACACTTCAATCTTTTCCATGTCTCATTCTCAACCAAATCTTTCCAGTTTTTAAAAGTAGAAAACACATCATATTTATGTCTAATGCAATAAACCCAAGTTTTTCTAGTTGCATCATTAAT
This sequence comes from Pseudotsuga menziesii, assembly GCA_001517045.1. Taxonomy (NCBI): domain Eukaryota; kingdom Viridiplantae; phylum Streptophyta; class Pinopsida; order Pinales; family Pinaceae; genus Pseudotsuga; species Pseudotsuga menziesii. The sequence goes on from LPNX011078819.1 coordinate 51,562, forward strand.
AAAAATAACATAATAACAAAATCCACCAATATATTTTACCTGAGTTGCTCCCCACACATTTGCAAACACAAGCTCTAACTTTTCAGTTTTGTTTTGTTTCCCAACACTGAGAAATCTAACTCTCTTTTGTTTTCCATAAACACAGTTCTCATAAAATTTGAAACTTGCATGCTTCAGATCTAGAAGCAATTTCCTTGAGTGGAGTATATGCATCCCCTTCTCACTCATGTGGCCAAGCCTATGATGCCACAATGTTGTACCTATTTCTGTGGAAGTTATAGAGATAGAATAATTAGTATTATGAGGACATAAATACAATGTACCTACCCTGTCTCCTTTTGCTATTATCGGTGCTCCTTTAGTGATCTTCCACCATGTTTTTCCAAACATAGAAAAATAGCCACTTTCTCCCAAATTACATGTTGAGATCAAATTTCTCTTCATAGCAGGAATATACCTCGCATATTTTAATAGCCACTCATTTCCATTATTTAACTTAATTCGTACATTACCCATTTCAACAATTTTACATGGTTCATCACCCCCCAATAAAACATGTCCAAAATAACCTCGAACATAATAATGAAATAATTTCCTATTGGGTGTAGGATGACATGAAGCCCCTATATCTACTACCCAATAATCACTAGTATTATCTAATTCAAGAATCAAAGCATCTTGTAACGTGTCACCTTCTACGGTAGATTCCTAAGTAGTCTCCTACTACTTATCTCCTTTCTTATTTGGAGCTCTGGAGTCTTTCTTGAAATTTACTCTTTTACCACAAATACAGCACTCTATCTTTCCTGATATGAACTTGGATATTCCATTTCTATACTTGTCATAGTATCCTAGACTCTTTCCTCTCTCCCTTTGCCTCCCTCTACTCTCCATTGTCAATGCATTACCTGATATCTCACGTGTGCTTTTTCTTTGCATTTCCTTGGTAAGAATAACACCAACAATGTCATCAAATTTAAGAGTGTTTGCACCAGAGACAGTTACTTACAGCCATGACCAAGCCATTCCATCTTTATGGAAATGAGCACAATATTAGAGTATCCCTAACCTCATCATCAAAGTTCACTCTTACATAACTTATCTAATTAGTAATCATATTAAATTCATTTAAATCGTCAGCAACAAATCCACCTTCTAACATCTTCATATTAAATAGACACTTCATTAGAAATACCTTACTGGAAGCTAACATTTTTTCATATATCTTAGCGAATGTGCTCATCACTCCCTTCGTTGTATTTCTTTTGAAATTTTGAAAGCTGCTAACAAATCTAGGCACAACCTTATTATACCCCATGCCTTTCTATCAAGAAATGCCCATTCTTCGTCCTTCATAGTCTTCGTTTGTTTTGTTTTTTCTCCCAATGGTAGGAATAGATCCTTCTGGTACATATAGTCCTCCATGTTCATCTTTCATACCTAGTATTTTTGGTCATTAAATTTATAGACCCTAAAATTTCCTTATTCTTCCATTGCTCCCACTCGAACCAAGAACCCTTCTTTCCAGCGAGTTTACCAACCAAACAAACATTTTGGCTCTAATACCAATTGTTAGAAAACAAGACCACTGATCAATAACAATAAACAATAAAAAAGATGGAAATATTAAAACACATTACAATAGAGACATAGATCTAACATGGTTCACCCAATATGGGCTACATACACACATAAATTTCCAGTCCTTTGTTATTATATCATCTAGAAAAATAAAGGGATATAACCTGTAGCAACCTCGTTGCACTTCCTCTTCACTCTCTCACAATCTCTTCTCACAATCATAGAGATCATTTTTACAATGCTACAATATAGTACACAATTGTATTACAATGCCTTTCTTTTATAAAGGGAATACCATGGAGAAATACCATGGGATGCCCAAAATGATGGGCCCATAAATCACCCATCATTGACCAAGTCATGACTCTGAAATTACAACATTTTGCAAGGCATTTTTCCTATATTTTCACTACAGGGGCAGTTCTCGTGAACCACCACTAAGGGGCACTTGGACCCCCCTAATTATTATAGTGGTGGTACAAGTCCCCCCACACCCCTCCATCAAGTGCTGGGATCCAAACACAACTGAAATAACATCTTTGAATCGATAATATCAAGCTACACAACCAACAAGGTTAGAGTTTCAAACCCTATAGAAATTTCTTGAAATTCCACATGTTACAAACTCCATAAGTGTGGGGAATGAGATATGATGTAGAATCAACTCGATAATATGGTGGTCAACTAGATAGGTCAACTTGAGGGGAGCATAAATTCCTCATATAAACTCTAATTGAGGTGATTCTTACAACATTTGAAATATCTCAAAGTGTAGAACAACGTTGAGGGGCTATGAGCTCTGCTCATACAATTTTGACCCCCAAAACCATTTGTTTAAGCCTTCAAATAGATCGTAGAAGGTTTTGGACCCCAAATATGTAAAGTAAGACATGCCCCTAAAATGGTCCTACCAAGCCAATTCATCTAATCCTTCCTCCTAGAAAGAACAAAAATAGATGTAAAATTATATATTTATCTATTTTGGATCCTCGAAATAGTCTTTAAAACTTTTATTGCATTTTCAATCAATAGTTGATTTAGGTAACTTAGATTCAAATATATGTAGATCACTTTAATCCTCATAAACACATCTAGAAATTCCTCATAGTGCATTACAAAGATGAGATGAGGAATGTGGACTTTGAGTCTAGAACCCATCACCATGACATTGTGGAAATCCACCAAGATATCATAGCACTTCATTAACCTAATGGTTAATATTGGGATTTCACAAGACATGATGGTGGTTTGTATGATGAACATCTAATTTTTTATCATGACCTTAAACAATAAGAGCCTCTTCACCAAAAGGGTGTGCAAAATTTTATTTTCTAATTTCTCCCTCATATACTTAGCATCTTTCAAAATGACCATTACTTCACCAACAAAATTATTATTTTTTGATGGAACATTGGTTGGAAATTGAATTGATATTGGAACTAGAATGGTCTCCATTGGATGCATATGATTCACTTTTGGTGATAAAGTATATATCACCATAGAATATATTGTGAAAGGAATTTAGTTTCCCGCTAATGGTTATGTTTTTCCATACCCAAATTTGTTATTTCTCTTAGTTCGCTGATTTTTTCAAGGGATTCTTCTTTCATATAAGACTTTCTTGCTCAATTTTGTATGTTTCCCATATTCACAAGGATTGAGATACAACAAGAAATTGACATAATGTGTCTTGACAAACACAAAAGGCACAAAAAAGTATTGAAATAGTAGTATTTCCTAGGAAATGGTTGTGTTTCCATAGTATACAAGCCTTGATAAGGTTGGGCTTTGTGTTTTTTTTATTATACATGTGGTAGAACATACATATTATTATTGTTCACAAGTTAATAATGCATGCATGTTAATAACACAAGTTCATTCCTATTACAATGGGTAAAATATTGACCATTATAAAATTAGTTAGCCATGGGTGCCAATAGGGAGAGTCGCAAATTAATCCTAAGCATGCTTAAGGGTATGAATGACGGCATGGATGCCTAAATAAGGTGAATGGGGATAAATAATGTCTTCGACACCTAAACATGTTGAAGTGTGTAAATAAGATCCTAGACTAGAGATGGTTATGAATGCCTAAACAAAAGCTTCTAGCCATAAACATTGCTTCTCAAGATCAAGTTCCTTACACAAGTCCTTGAACCTCCACATGTAACCTATATTGGTTGAATGTCACCTCCAAGGGTGCTTGGATGTAATCACTAGGTTAGTTGTACACCATGAATGAGGTTAGATATCTATCTAAGGTTAGAAGAGGAGGATAATCACATGGTAATAGGCCTTATTCCCTAAATGATACTTGTCATACTAAATCACCATGAAAACCATTGATTACCCAAAAATGATTCTAAGTCTATATTGTTGAATGCATCCTACAACAAAAACACAATATCCTTGTATGATATCTATAACTCACTGTATGGATATAGATGTCATTATTAAACTACAATACATGCCTTAAATGAGCATGTGTGTTGGTCCTACACCATCAATCATTCTCAAGGCCATGGTCAAAGTTATTTTATTGTATGAGTGGGATAAAGGTTCCTACATGAATAGGTTATGTGATTTGGAAATATTGTTCAAAGGTATGAATCCACTTATACTATGAAACGAGAACTATGTACTAAGAACAAGAACTCTAGCCATAAAAACGATGATTTTTGCATTAAAAACACCAAAACCACCCCCAAAATAGAAAAGTGTTGATCCCAATTATACACAATTTTTTCAGGGTTAAAAATAGAGCCATGGCCTAAACATCCCATATTATTGTTTACAAAAACTTTAAAATCAACCCCTAAATTGGAAAATATTTTTTTCTTCAAGAGATAAATTACAAGTTTTTTGGAACTTGCATATTAAACAAAACAAGAAATTCATAAATAATGTCACCACTCTAACCATATAAAATCAAAAAAATTATGATGTGATTAATAATGAAGTCATACATTATACCATACAAGAACAAATTATTCATATGAATATTCAAAAACTCGTTTAGAGTTTCAATTACAAACATCATACTAATAAAAAACATCTAAAATGTTTCATGTGAAATTATTCAAATTCATCCATGGCTTCTGACACCCCATCAAAATCTACATTTTCTATAGAGGAAGGACTGGATGAAGATGTAGACGACACATATTCTTATATACTATCAATATGTGCACCAACTGATTCTACATTTATGCCCATCATTTCAGATGTCATATTCCTTCTAGATTTACGACTTGGTTTAGTAGACTCCCATATTGCAACTTCTTATTTTAGCAACAACCTCTTGATAATATCTATATTATTGGAGTGAAGACTGTATTTCTTTGTCAACTTGAAATCATAAACACGTATATCAACTTCCTCTAATATTAACATGTCAATGCAACTACAATTTATTTTTTGACCCTTTCTTTTTCTCTTTCTACAAACCTTTTTCTCAACCACGATCTCTTCCTTGTACACACCATAAAATGGGTGTTTATATGTTGCATGTGAATGTACTTATAATGATACTACTTCTTCATTTTCCTTTATTTCAACCCCCTAATGCCCCCCCACCCCCCCCACCCCTTCCTCCCACCACAAAACATTACATTAAAAAAATAAATAAATAAAACACCTCCCCACAACATTATAATAAAAAAAATTAAACCCCTAACCCCCTAAACCCTCCCCACATCAATAGATTAATATATATATCTATATATATAAAGGAGGGGGGGAATGGAGCTCTGTGACTCTGAAAAAAATTGTGTGAAATCTTAGCATTTTCGGCATCAATCTTAACTCTTAAATTTTTCTAAACTCTCTGCTTACCTCAGGGCTCTTCTTGATCATCATCCACTATAGACATGTATGATGATGCAATCGATTACGAAGATGATCCTACACACAGTCCAATATTCAGCTCAAAGGATGAAATAAGATGTTCTGACAAGGGTGATGACATCACAATCAAACACAAACCACTGGAAGAGACCTCCCAAAATGCACCAACCAACTCGCACGAAGAAAGGAACTCCGGTTCAAGGAATGATGGGACATTTATCCCACAATCGTAGAAGCCCACAAGCTTGAATAAGCGCAGGTGCATGAAACCCAAGAAAGGCTATCCAAAACTATCTATTGGACGTGACATACAGATACTCAACATCCCAAATTATTTGAACCATGCTCTAGTAGGCAGGTTTTGTGGAAAAATTACAGAAAAGGAAGTTCTGAATCACTAGATGGAGAAAAATGGCTCCAATGGCTCGGTTACACACCATATTTTCACATCATCCTGAGAGGTTGTCTCCTCTTTAAGGTCAAGAAAGAAGTTGATGGTACCTCGCTACTTAATCACAAATGGAGCTAGGGTCCATTAGGGATGATTTTATAGAAATGGCACATTGACTTCAATGCCAAGAAAGAGCCACATAACATCCAACAAATATGGGTCATCCTTCTCGGTTTTCCAATGGTTTTTTGGAAAAAACACATATTGGGGGCGATAGGAAACAAACTGGGAAAATTCATTAGGATTGAAGAAGATTGGGATTCCAAGGTGGATAGTAGGTGCACCCACATTTTAGTTGAATTGGATATGTGAGAAGGTATTTATGAAGAAATTCTAATTAAAATGCATGGAATTCTAAGGTCTTAAAGACTAGATTACTGGAACTTTCCCTTCCGGTGCTTCTCATGGTAGAAGGTTGGGAACCTCAAGAGGCATTGCGAATCTATGCAGGGAAAGTTTAAGGAAACTGGTGTACAAAAAATATGGTTCAAGAAAACCTACTATGTGAACTAGACGCCAAACAAAGTCACAACTGATAAAGAACACGACAACGAAACAGTGATGGACCAAAAATTGAAAGAAATATTAACTACCCCTGATACAAAGGATGAGTACCATCTCATCATGGGAGAGACATAGCCGGATACTGCTCCAAGCCCCATCACTTCCACGATGGAAGAAGGTATTCCCACTTTTAACCTCCCCCATCTTAATTAAATTCTCTCATCATTTTTAAGCTAGTAGATAGCGTTACAGAGATGGGGAACAAATCTCCAAAGGATCAGTCCGAGAAAACCCTAGTTACAATTGGTGAGGAAATTAGGGAGTACAACATAACATCTAAATAAAAAAAATATGATAATCAGATCTCCAGAGGAGGAGTAGCTCTGGACTGGAAACAAGAAAAATGCCAGCATGAAGGAAATCACTATTGTCCAAAGCATGGGTTCAAGCGGCTAAGGATATAAAGGAAGGAAAACAATCGACCATTAGAAGGACCCTTAGAGTGAAAAAGAAAAAACCTAAGGGATCCTAATGATAATTATATCCTTCAACGTAATGGGTCTATGGGGTGCCTCCAAATTAACAACCCTCAAATGAATAATAATGGTAATTAAACCAAGTGCAGTAGCCCTACAAGAAATGATGATGGAAGGGGACAAAGCCAAGGAAGTGATGGAAATTTTCCTAAAGGACTGGAAGATGGAATATTTAAATGCTGAAGGACATTCTAGGGGACTAATTACAACCCGAGGCCCAAATTGAAGTTTTCACTCAACAATTTTTTATAAAGATGCATTAGAAACAGAGTTGGAGGATCGGAAAACAAGATACCAGTTCTCACTGCTAAACGTTTATGGCCCCTTTTATAATAGAATACTCTATTGGGAAACTTTAAATTCGCAAGGAGCTATGGACCACCAGAACCTAGTCCTAGCAAGGGATCTAAACCTGACTATCTTCTTAGGGAATTTTGGGTAAAAACCATTCGAACCAACTCTCTAGGAAATTTATTTGAATCCCTTTTCGAACAAAAGAAAACCGTTGATATCCGGCCAATAAAATTGGAACTCACTTGGAAAAACAATAGAGTAGGGGACCAAGTTATCTCTAAAATATTAGATCGCTTTTTAGTAGCATAAACAGTCCTTTAAGATCGCTTAGTGGTGAAATCCTATGTAGAAGCTAGAAGACTCTCAGAATACCGACCCATCACTATCTCCATCTCCTTAACATAAAATAAACCATCGACACCATTCATATATGATGCATCTTGGTTAGAATGGGAAGAATATCGTGCCTTGGTTCATGAAAGATGGAGAAATTTAGAAAGGCCCACCTTTTCTTCTTATATGCAACTGATGGTGGACAATATGACTATTATGAAGAAACTTTCAAAGGAATGGGGGAAGAAGAAAAAAACACTTTACCATAAGAAGTTGAGAAAAACATAACAAAGGATTGAAGGGTTCCACAGATCAAACACGATAGGAACCTTCTTAGATGAGACATTACAATCTTTGAGAAAAGAAGAGATTAAAAGAAGCTCCCTTATGAAAAAGGAGAAGCATTACTGGCGTACTAAAAGCAGAGCCCTTTGGCTTGCAGCGGAATATAATAACACCAAGTTCTTCCATCATTGCGCCTCTCACCATAATAATATAACACAATCTTGGAGATAAAGAATGAGGAGGGAAATATAGCTCATAGTTTCCAGGAAAAAGCAAATGCAGCAACAAAACACTTTCAAACTAGATTCTCAGCCCCAAATGGATGCACAATCTCAGAAATACTAGATTTGCTATCTCTATTCCCTCATCTAATAACATAAGATATGAAAAAATCCTTGATAGAGGAAATATCTAAGGAAGAGATACTAAAGGTGTTACACTCCTTCCATAAAGGTAAAAGTCTTGGACCGGATGGTTTTACTTTGGATTTTTTCCTTGGTTTCTATGACATATGGAAAGAAGACATGATGAAGGTATTGAGAGAGTCACACAATTCTGGAAAAGTGTCAAGAGCAGTGAACTCCACCTTCATCACACTTATTCCAAAAAAATAGAAAGGAGAGACATTCGACGATTTCACACCCATTTCCTCATACAACATGGTCTACGAAATAATTGCTAAGACCATCGCTCTTAGATTGAAATTGGTCTTAAGCTTAGTTATCTCAGAAGAGAAATTTGGTTTTATGTTCAATAGACAGATACATTATGCAGTCTGTTTGGCCCAGGAATCTATGCACTCAATCAAAAAATAAAAATAGTCATCCTTTTCCTTTAAAATCAATCTTTCCAAAGCTTATGACAGAGTAAACTGGCCATTCATACACTTTCTTCTAATCTAAATAGGGATACCGATGCAAATGGTGGATGGTATTATGGGTTGTATACAATCTACCTCTTTCATGGTGCTAGTCAATGGATTCCCTTCCCATTTATTTTATCCAACTAAGGGACTGTGATCTGGGAGGATCTAAAAAGGCCAATTTTCAAAATCATCATATTGCAACAAAAATAGTACCATGTCGAAGAGATCATCAATCCAATTCCAATGGTGCAAACAACGTGTCAAACAGACTTCGAATGCAAAAGATATTATGTTTTGAAGTTTGGCCCCAACAGGGAAAATTTTGGTTGAAGTGCCACGTGGAACTCCCTCAAGCTGACACGTGGTACTCAAAAAGTGCATTATAATCACATGGAATGATAATGTGTCATAATGATGTGGCATGCTGACATGGCATGATTATGTGGCATGATGACATGGCATGATGATGTGGCATGTTGACATGGCATGCATGCATTTGTGCTTGAAATAAGTTTTAGGACATTCATGCATTTACTCATGAGAAATTCTAAAATGATTAATATTTGAATTGAGTGGAAAAATTACTCACATATTACTCATTTATTTTATTCCTTGAGTTGTTATGAATTTAATGCATGGTTGTAACCAAAAAGAAACATGACATATTTGTAAAGAAGTTGTAACAAGTTCGTTTATGGTTGAAAAACCAACATGCTATTTAAAAAATAGATTTTGTTATGTAATGGATTATTGTTGGATTTTGTAAATGTCATTATGGGGAAGTAACTAAATGTGAAAACCCATGGGCATGTGGGCATGAACCATATTTTTGGTTTATGTTCTTAAAAGCCAAACCAATTTGTAACTAATCCCAATTTGGAGAAACACATGTATCATGCCACCAAGAGTAGCTTCTCCTATTTAAGCACTTGTCATGTGAATTTGAAAGGAGCTCAAATTTGCAGAGATGTAGCCCATAGAGGAAGCAAACATCTGAGAGGCCCCATTAGGGGTCTCCATTGGAGAAGCTCATGGAGAGGCTCCAACCTTGTAGTTCCAGCTCATAGAGCAAGCATGGCTCCATCATGTCCGAAGGTGATCCAGCGTAGGAGACAAAGAAGCAGAGTCAGTTCGAGGAGGCAACATTTCAATTTGCATTGAAGGCAAGTAGCAACCATCTCCACTCTCATCCCGAAGGACAAAGGTGAAGGGATTGGTTAGTAAGAGTGTGACTTTGGTTTTATTGATGCACTTGTCATGCAAACATATAGTCATCTATTGAGACTATCCTGTAGAATATCATGTGGCGTAGCTCGAGGTTTGTGGCTCATAGAGTCAGTTGAAAGAGTGTGATTTACAACATTATGCAAGTATTTGATCCGCTCGAGGTTTGTGGCTCGCAGAGTCAGTTGAAAGAGTGTGATTGGCTACATTGGCAAAATATCTTCATGTCCAAGTTTGGCAAATTCTCGAGACAAAGGAGGTAGGCATTTGCTTGCTTGATTTCTACAGTCTTCGATTGAGTCCTATAGCTTGTGCACTTATGTGAGCCATCAGAGGCAGTTATGGTGCGGCGGTAGAGATGAACAGATGATGAAGACTCTACAGGTGAATCCGCTGTGATGTATCTTATGTATTTGTGCATCTTTGCAATGGATTGGTCACTCTATTTCAGAGTAGGCCCGAAGACGTAGCCAGGAGATCTGGTGAACTCCGTAATCAAATCGTGTCCCTAATATTCTTGAATGATTTTTCATTTTCATGTGGATGATTCTATGTTACACACTTATATTATGCTCATGTTCACTTGCACTAACGTCAGAAAAATGATCCTATTGGTCCCCATTATTTCGAGCAGGTTCGATGACTTTCCAGTCTCACCTCGGGATTAGATCAAGTGGTATCAGAGCATAAGCTTGCTTTGAGCACCCTAATTAATGATCTGGGTGGATCTAAAAAGGACAATTTTCAAAATCATAATATTGCAACAAAAATAGTACCATGTCGAATATCTCGTCAAGCCGATTCCAACCGTGCAAACGACGTGTCAAACGGACTTCGGATGCAAAAGATATTGCGTTTTGAAATTTGGCCCCAACAGGGAAAATTTTGGCTGAAGTGCCACGTGGAACTCCCTCAAGATGCCACGTGGTAGTCAAAAAGTGCATTCTAATGACATGGCATGATAATGTGTTATGATGATGTGGCATTTTGACATGGCATGATGATGTGGCATGATGATATGGCATGATGATGTGGCATGGTGACATGGCATGATGAAGTGGCATGATGACTAGCATGCATGCATTTGTGCTTGAAATGAGTTTTAGGATATTCATGCATTTACTCATGAGAAATTGTAAAATTATTAATATTTGAAGTGAGTGGAAAAATTACTCACATATTACTCATTTATTTTATTCCTTGAGTTGTTACGAAGTTAATGCATGGTTGTAACCAAAAACAAACATGCCATATTTGTAAAGAAGTTGTAACAAGTTGATTTATGGTTGAAAAACCAACATGCTATTTAAAAAAGGGATTTTGTTATGTAATGGATTATTGTTGGATTTTGTAAATTTCATTATGGGGAAGTAACTAAATGTGAAAACCCATGGGCATGTGGGCATGAACCATATTTTTGGGTTATGTTCTTAAAATCCAAACCAATTTGCAACTAATCCCAATTTGGAGAATCACATGTATCATGCCACCAAGAGTAGCTTCTCCTATTTAAGCACTTGTCGTGTGCATTTGAAAGGAGCTCAAGTTTGGAGAGATGTAGCCCATAGAGGAAGCAAACATCTGAGAGGCCCCATTGGGGGTCTCCATTGGAGAAGCTCATGGAGAGGCTCCAACCTTGTAGTTCCAGCTCAGAGAGCAAGCATGGCTCCATCATGTCCAAAGGTGATCCAACATAGGAGACAACGAAGCAGAGTTAGTTCGAGGAGGCAACATCTCAATTTACATTGAAGGCAAGTAGCGACCATCTACACTCTCATCCCGAAAGACAAAGGTGAAGGGATTTGTTGGTAAGAGTGTGACTTTGGTTTTATTGATGCACTTGTCATGCAAACATATTGTTGTCTATTGAGACTATCCTGCAGAAGATCGTGTGGCGTAGCTCGAGGTTCGTGGCTCATAGAGTCAGTTGAAAGAGTGCGATTTGCAACATTATGCAAGTCTTTGATCCGCTCGAGTTTCGTGGCTTGTCGAGTCAGTTGAAAGAGTGTGATTGGATACATTGGGAAAATATCTTCATGTCCAAGGTTGGCAACTTCTGGAGACAAAGGAGGCAAGCATTTGCTTGCTTGATTTCTGCAGTCTTCGATTGAGTCCTATAGCTTGTGCACTTATGTGAGCCATCAGAGGCAGTTATGGTGCGGTGGTAGAGATGAATAGATGATGAAGACTCTGCAGGTGAATCTGTTGTGATGTATCTTATGTATTTGTGCATCTTTGCAATGGATTGGTCACTCTATTTTGGAGTAGGCCCGGAGACGTAGCCAGGAGATCTGGTGAACTCCGTAATCAAATCGTGTCCCTAATGTGCTTGAATGATTTTTCATTTTCATGTGGATGATTCTATGTTACACACTTATATTATGCTCATATTCACTTGCACTAACGTCAGAAAAATGATCCTATTGGTCCCGATTGTTTCGAGCGGGTTCGATGACTTTCTGGGCTCACCCCGGGATCAGATCAAGTGGTATCAGAGCAGGCTGACAGGTGTTGCAGGTTATGGAATGTTATGAGCAAAATTTTGTAGTGTGCAAAAAATGAGGAATTGGAAGTAGTTTGTAGAGGCACCAATGAAGCAAGAAGTAGATGAGCATACTGCAAGAAACTTTTGGGGAACGAAAGCCTTCCTAGTGGGGAGGAATGATCCGGGAGGATCTAAAAGGGACAATTTTCAAAATCATCATATTGCAACAAAAATAGTACCATGTCGAAGATCTCGTCAAGCCGATTCCAACCGTGCAAATGGCGTGTCAAACGGACTCCGGATGCAAAAGATATTGCGTTTTGAAGTTTGGCCCCAACAGGGAAAATTTTGGTTGAAGTACCACGTGGCACTCCCTCAAGCTGCCACGTGGTAGTCAAAAAGTGCATTCAAATGACATGGCATGATAATGTTTCATGATGATGTGGCATGCTGACATGGCATGATGAAGTGGCATGATGACTAGCATGCATGCATTTGGGCTTGAAATGAGTTTTAGGACATTCAAGCATTTACTCATGAGAAATTGTAAAATGATTAATATTTGAAGTGAGTGGAAAAATTACTCACATATTACTCATTTATTTTATTCCTTGAGTTGTTATGAAGTTAATGCATGGTTGTAACCACAAACAAACATGCCATATTTGTAAAGAAGTTGTAACAAGTTGGTTTATGGTTGAAAAACCAACATGCTATTTAAAAAAGGGATTTTGTTATGTAATGGATTATTGTTGGATTTTGTAAATGTCATAATGGGGAAGTAACTAAATGTGAAAACCCATGGGAATGTGGGAATGAAAAATATTTTTGGTTTATGTTCTTAAAAGCCAAACCAATTTGTAACTAATACCAATTTGGAGAATCACATGTATCATGCCACCAAGAGTAGCTTCTCCTATTTAAGCACTTGTCATGTGCATTTGAAAGGAGCTCAAGTTTGGAGAGATGTAGCCCATAGAGGAAGCAAACATCTGAGAGGACCCATTGGGGGTCTCCATTGGAGAAGCTCATGGAGAGGCTCCAACCTTGTAGTTCCAGCTCAGAGAGAAAGCATGGCTCCATCATGTCCGAAGGTGATCTAGAGTAGGAGACAAAGAAGCAAAGTCAGTTCGAGGAGGCAACATTTCAATTTGCATTGAAGGCAAGTAGCGACCATCTACACTCTCATCCCGAAAGACAAAGGTGAAGGGATTGGTTGGTAAGAGTGTGACTTTGGTTTTATTGATGCACTTGTCATGCAAACATATTGTCTTCTATTGAGACTATCCTACAGAAGATCATGTGGCGTAGCTCGAGGTTCGTGGCTCACAGAGTCAGTTGAAAGAGTGTGATTTGCAACATTATGCAAGTCTTTCATCCGCTTGAGGTTCATGGCTCATAGAGTAAGTTGAAAGAGTGTGATTGGCTACATTGGGAAAATATATTCATGTCCAATTTTGGCAACTTCTCGAGACAAAAGAGGCAGGCATTTGCTTGCTTGATTTCTGTCGTCTTCGATTGAGTCCTATAGCTTGTGCACTTATGTGAGCCATCAGAGGCAGTTATGGTGCGACGGTAGAGATGAACAAATGATGAAGAATCTGCAGGTAAATCCATTGTGATGTATCATATGTATTTGTGCATCTTTGCAATGGATTGGTCACTCTATTTTGGAGTAGGCCCAGAGACGTAGCCAGGAGATCTGGTGAACTCCGTAATCAAATCGTGTCCCTAATATGCTTGAATTATTTTTCATTTTCATGTGGATGATTCTATGTTACACACTTATATTATGCTCATGTTCACTTTCACTAACGTCAGAAAAACAATCCTATTGGTCCCGATTGTTTCGAGCTGGTTTGATGACTTTTCGGGCTCGCCCCGGGATCAGATCAAGTGGTAGCAGAGCAGGCTGACAAGTGTTGCAGGTTGTGGACTGTTATGGGCAAAAATTTTTAGTGTGCAAAAATTGAGGAATTGGAAGCAGTTTGTAGAGGCACCAATGAAGCAAGAAGTAGATGAGCATACCTGCAAGAAGCTTTTGGGGACCAAAAGCCTTCCTAGTGGGGAGGAATGATCTAGGAGGATCTAAAAAGGACAATTTTCAAAATCATCATATTGCAAAAAAAAATAGTACCATGTTGAAGAGCTCGTCAAACCGATTCCAGCCATGCAAACGGCGTGTCAAACGGACTCCGGATGGAGAAGATTTTGCGTTTTGAAGTTTAGCCCCAATAGGGAAAATTTTGGCTGAAGTGCCACGTGGCACTCCCTCAAGCTGCCACGTGGTAGTCAAAAAGTGCATTCTAATGACATGCATGATAATGTGGCATGCTGACATGGCATGATGATGTGGCATGATGACATGGCATGATGATGTGGCATGATGACTAGCATGCATGCATTTGTGCTTGAAATGAGTTTTAGGACATTCATGCATTTACTCATGAGAAATTGTAAAATGATTAATATTTGAAGTGAGTGGAAAAATTACTCACATATTACTCATTTATTTTATTCCTTGAGTTGTTATGAAGTTAATGCATGGTTGTAACCAAAAACAAACATGCCATATTTGTAAAGAAGTTGTAACAAGTTGGTTTATGGTTGAAAAACCAATATGCTATTTAAAAAAAGGGATTTTGTTATGTAATGGATTATTGTTGGATTTTGCAAATGTCATTATGGGGAAGTAACTAAATGTGAAAACCCATCGGCATGTGGACATGAACCATATTTTTGGTCTATGTTCTTAAAAGCCAAACCAATTTGTAACTAATCCCAATTTGGAGAAACACATGTATCATGCCACCAAGAGTAGCTTCTCCTATTTAAGCACTTGTCATGTGCATTTGAAAGGAGCTCAAGTTTGGAGAGATGTAGCCCATAGAGGAAGCAAACATCTGAAAGGCCCCATTGGGGGTCTCCATTGGAGAAGCTCATTGAGAGGCTCCAACCTTGTAGTTCCAGCTCAAAGAGCAAGCATGGCTCCATCATGACCGAAGGTGATCCAGCGTAGGAGACAAAGAAGCAGAGTCAGTTTGAGGAGGCAACATTTCAATTTGCATTGAAGGCAAGTACCGACCATATACACTCTCATCCCAAAGGGAAAAGGTGAAGGGATTGGTTGGTAAGAGTGTGACTTTGGTTTTATTGATGCACTTGTCATGCAAACATATTGTCGTCTATTGAGACTATCCTACAGAAGATCGTGTGGTGTAGCTCGAGGTTCGTGGCTCGTAGAGTCAGTTGAAAGAGTGCGATTTGCAACATTATGCAAGTCTTTGATCCGCTCGAGGTTCATGGCTCGTAGAGTCAGTTGAAAGAGTGTGATTGGATACATTGGGAAAATATCTTCATGTCCAAGTTTGGCAACTTTTCGAGACAAAGGAGGCAAGCATTTGCTTGCTTGATTTGTGTAGTCTTTGATTGAGCCCTATAGCTTGTGCACTTATGTGAGCCATCAGAGGCAGTTATGGTGCGACTGTAGAGATGAACAGATGATGAAGACTCTGCAGGTGAATTCGTTGTGGTGTATCTTATGTATTTGTGCATCTTTGGAATGGATTGGTCCCTCTATTTTGGAGTAGGCCCGGAGACGTAGCCAGGAGATCTGGTGAACTCCGTAATCAAATCGTGTCCCTAATATGCTTGAATGATTTTTCATTTTCATGTGAATGATTCTATCTTACACACTTATATTATGCTCATGTTCACTTGCACTAACGTCAGAAAAATGATCCTATTGGTCCCGATTGTTTCGAGCGGGTTCAATGACTTTTCGGGCTCGCCCCGGGATCAGATCAAGTGGTATTAGACCATAAGATTGCTTTGAGCACTCTAATTAATGATTCGGGAGGATCTAAAAAGGCCAGTTTTCAAAATCATCATATTGCAATAAAGATAGTACCATGTCGAAGAGCTCGTCAAGCTGATTCCAACTGTGCAAACGGCGTGTCAAACGGACTCCGGATGCAAAAAATATTATGTTTTGAATTTTGGCCCCAACAAGGAAAATTTTGGCTGAAGTGCCACATGGCACTCCCTCAAGCTGCCACGTGGTAGTCAAAAAGTGCATTCTAATGACATGGCATGATAATGTGTCATGATGATGTGGCATGCTGACATGGCATGATGATGTGGCATGATGACATGGCATGACGATGTGGCATGGTGACATGGCATGATGAAGTAGCATGCATGCATTTGTGCTTGAAATGAGTTTTAGGACATTCATGCATTTACTCATGAGAAATTGTAAAATGATTAATATTTGAAGTGAGTGGAAAAATTACTCACATATTACTCATTTATTTTATTCCTTGATTTGTTATGAAGTTAATGCATGGTTGTAACCAAAAACAAACATGCCATATTTGTAAAGAAGTTGTAACAAGTTGGTTTATGGTTGAAAACCCAACATGCTATTTAAAAAAGGGATTTTTTTATGTAATGGATTATTGTTGGATTTTGTAAATGTCATTATGGGGAAGTAACTAAATGTGAAAACCCATGGGCATGTGGGAATGAACCATATTTTTTGTTTATGTTCTTAAAAAGCCAAACCAATTTGGAGAATCACATGTATCATGCCACCTAGAGTAGCCTCTCCTATTTAAGCACTTGTCATGTGCATTTGAAAGGAGCTCAAGTTTGGAGAGATGTAGCCCATAGGGGAAGCAAACATCTGAGAGGCCCCATTGGGGGTCTCCATTGGAGAAGCTCATGGAGAAGCTCCGACCTTGTAGTTCCAGCTTAGAGAGCAAGCATGGCTCCATCATGGCCGAAGGTGATCCAGTGTAGGAGACAAAGAAGCAAAGTCAGTTCGAGGAGGCAACAATTCAATTTTCATTGAAGGCAAGTAGCGACCATCTACACTCTCATCCCGAAGGACAAAGGTGAAGGGATTGGTTGGTAATAGTGTGACTTTGGTTTTATTGATGCACTTGTCATGCAAACATATTGTCTTCTATTGAGACTATCGTACAGAATATCGTGTGGCGTAGCTCGAGGTTCATGGCTCGTAGATTCAGTTGAAAGAGTGTGATTGGCAACATTATGCAAGTCTTTGAGCCGCTCGAGGTTCGTGGCTCGTAGAGTCAGTTGAAAGAGTGTGATTGGCTACATTGGGAAAATATTTTCATGTCCAAGTTTGGCAACTTCTCGAGACAAAGGAGGCAGGCATTTGCTTGCTTGATTTCTGTAGTCTTCGATTGAGTCCTATAGCTTGTGCACTTATGTGAGCCATCAGAGGTAGTTATGGTGTGGCGGTAGAGATGAACAAATGATGAAGACTCTACAGTTGAATCCGTTGTGATGTATCTTATAATCTTTGCAATGGATTGGTCACTCTATTTTGGAGTAGGCCCGGAGACGTAGCCAGGAGATCTGGTGAACTCCATAATCAAATCGTGTCCCTAATGTGCTTGAATGATTTTTCATTTTCATGTGGATGATTCTATGTTACACACTAATATTATGCTCATGTTCACTTGCACTAACGTCAGAAAAACAATCCTATTGGTCCCGATTTTTTCGAGCGGGTTCGATGACTTTCCGGGCTCGCCACGGGATCAGATCAAGTGGTATCAGAGTAGGCTGACAAGTGTTGCAGGTTGTGGACTGTTATGAGCAAAATTTTGCAGTGTGCAGAAATCCAAGAATTGGAAGTAGTTTGTACATGCACCAATGAAGCAAGAAGTAGATGAGCATACCTGCAAGAAGCTTTTGGGGACCAAAATCCTTCCCAGTGGAGAGGAATGATCCGGGAGGAACTAAAAAGGCCAATTTTCAAAATCATTATATTCCAACAAAAATAGTACCATGTCGAAGATCTCGTCAAGCCAATTCCAACCGTGCAAATGGACTCCGGATGCAAAAGATATTGCGTTTTGAAGTTTGGCCCCAACATGGAAAATTTTGGCTGAAGCACCACGTGGCACTCCCTCAAGCTGCCACGTGGTAGTTAAAAAGTGCATTCTAATGACATGGAATGATAATGTGTCATGATGATGTGGCATGCTGACATGGCATGATGATGTGGCATGGTCACATGGCATGATGAAGTGGCATGATGACTAGCATGCATGCATTTGTGCTTGAAATGAGTTTTAGGACATTCATGCATTTACTCATGAGAAATTGTAAAATGATTAATATTTAAAGTGAGTGGAAAAATTACTCACATATTACTCATTTATGTTATTCCTTGACTTGTTATGAAGTTAATGCATGGTTGTAACCAAAAACAAACATGCCATATTTGTAAAGAAGTTGTAACAAATTGGTTTATGGTTGAAAAACCAACATGCTATTTAAAAAAGGGATTTTGTTATGTAATGGATTATTGTTGGATTTTGTAAATGTCATTATGGGGAAGTAACTAAATTTGAAAACCCATGGGGATGTGGGCATGAACCATATTTTTGGTTTATGTTCTTAAAAGCCAAACCAATTTGTAACTAATCCCAGTTTGGAGAATCACATGTATCATGCCACCAAGAGTAGCTTCTCCTATTTAAGCACTTGTCATGTACATTTGAAAGGAGCTCAAGTTTGGAGAGATGTAGCCCATAGAGGTAGCAAACATCTGAGAAGACCCATTGGGGGTCTCCATTGGAGAAGCTCATGGAGAGGCTCCAACCTTGTAGTTCCAGTTCAGAGAGTAAGCATGGCTCCATCATGTCCGAAGGTGATCCAGCATAGGAGACAAAGAAGTAGAGTCAGTTCGAGGAGGCAACATTTCAATTTGCATTGAAGGCAAGTACCGACCATCTACACTCTCATCCCGAAGGACAAAGGTGAAGGGATTGGTTGGTAAGAGTGTGACTTTGGTTTTATTGATGCACTTGTCATGCAAACATATTGTCGTCTATTGAGACTATCCTGCAGAAGATTGTGTGGCGTAGCTCGAGGTTCATGGCTCATAGAGTCAGTTGAAAGAGTGTGATTTGCAACATTATGCAAGTCTTTGATCCGCTCGAGGTTCGTGGCTCGTAGAGTCAGTTGAAGGAGTGTGATTGGCTACATTGGGAAAATATCTTCATGTCCAATTTTGGCAACTTCTCGAGACAAAGGAGGCATGCATTTGCTTGCTTGATTTCTGCAGTCTTCGATTGAGTCCTATAGCTTGTGCACTTATGTGAGCCATCAGAGGCAGTTATGGTGCGGCGGTAGAGATGAACAGATGATGAAGACTCTGCAGGTGAATCTGTTGTGATGTATCTTATGTATTTGTGCATCTTTGCAATAGATTGGTCACTCTATTTTGGAATAGACCCGGAGACGTAGCCAGGAGATCTGGTGAACTCCGTAATCAAATAGTGTCCCTAATGTGCTTGAATGATTTTTCATTTTCATGTGGATGATTCTATGTTACACACTTATATTATGCTCATGTTCACTTGCACTAACGTCAGAAAAACAATCCTATTGGTCCTGATTGTTTCGAGCGGGTTCGATGACTTTTCGGGCTCGCCTCGGGATCAGATTAGACTGAGACAAGGTTGTCCCCTCTCTACATTACTCTTTCTCGGTAGTATCGGAGTCTCTTAGTCGAATCATTCACAAAGCAAAGGAGGAGAGGAACTTAAAGGGTGTAAATATCTCTAGTGAAGTCGAACTCACACATGTTTTATTTGTGGTTGATGTGTTATTGATGGGAGAATGATCCTTCGTCAACTTTTAGAACCTAGAAAAAATACTAGAGGTATATCAAAAGGCCACTGGGATGGCCGTCAACACAGAAAAATCCAAACTAACACACAACAACATCCCGGAGGAACTCCTCAACAAATAAAAGGATATTCTACCTTATCCAATGTCCCCAATCTCATAAGGTTTTAAATACTTTGGATTCATGTTAAAACCCAATGCATACTCCTTCCAAGATTGGACTTGGATGCATAAAAAAGTAGAAACAAGAATAATTATGTGGACAAATCATTTTCTATCTAGAGGATGACATTTGGTGCTCCTTAAAGAAGTTCTTTAGAGTATACCAGTTTACTGGCCCTTAATAGCCTATATCCCAAAGGGAATTCTAGCTAAAATCAAGAGAAAATGTCTCTCATTTCTTTGGAAATATAGTCATAAGTCTGAAGGCATTCCATTGGTGAAATGGATAACCTTAGTGATGCCCAAATAAATGGGAGGCTACGGTGTAAAAGCCCCAAAGCTCTTTTGCAGATCGTTAGAAGCTAAATCAATATCACGGGGTATTCACCTTGTTGAGCAATATCTTATCACGTTCATTCATATTGGGAGGTTTTTTATTGTGAAAAATAAGGTCAATATATTGTAGGTATTGGGGGGCACGAAATAGGGCATGGGGGGTTTATAGGTATTGGGGTGTATAAAAAGGATTTTTTAGTAATAATAATAATAATAATCTATTTTTAAGGTCACCGCCAAGTGAGACACCAAATTGGTGTATGAGACCCCCTTGTTTATGGGACAAGGGACCCCCCTCTGCGCAACGATTTAACTGCTAAAATATACAGAGGTGTACATACACTAACCCCCTTTGGATTTGAACCCATGACCTCCTAAGAGGAAACACATGCTCTTAACCATTAGGCCCACTCATGCTGTACAAATAAGGAATATATTGTAAAAATAGGGGTTTTAAAATTGGAAATATGTATTGGGAGGGAGGCTCAAAAAGAGGATTTTTGTAAGTAATTATCAATATCTAATGAAAATAGGGGTATTCTTTAATATCCCATGAATGAAGGCGCTATGACATGGTTTCACTAATTGAAGAGCCCGTGATCAATATGGAGGATGGTAGAAAATTAGGGCTCTCTGTGGGGGACAGAAATGAGATCAAAATACTTCCCAGACTCATCCGTTGAAGAATGTTTTAGACAACCAGTGAAGACATATAAAAACCTGTCAATAGGGTGGAAGTATTTTGTATTAGCATTCATACTAGTCAGAAACTGGGCAGCCTAGAAGATAGGAAGTGGCAAGAGAGTATGACTAGGATGATACCTTGGGACAGATCTAGAGAGGATTACAGGTTCTCAAAAAAACTTCTTTCATAGTTAGAGGCAAAAAACATCAAGTTCTTAGCAGATGCACAAACCCCTCAACGCCAAATAGGAAGAAGAACAATTTGGCAGTCAATACATAATATGGGTTTGACGAGAGTTGAAGAAATTGAATGGAACACATACACAACCAGAATAAGACACTATTTTATACATCTTGAAGAAACAAAGGAAGACAAGTTCATCTGGTAAAAAAAGGGGACAGATGGAAGATACACAACCAAAATGGGGTACGACGCAGAGATGGAAAGGAACCACGATGGAATAGAATGATGGTGGTGGAAGAAAATATGGAAAATCCCAGGCCCTTTGAAAACAACATTAACACTTTGGCTAGAAATGAGTAACAAGCTTTTAACTTGGGAATTTTTGTTAAAAAGAGTCTTTCATGGGCATGGGATTTGTTTGTTGTGCGATGCAAAAACAGAGACATCATCTCACTTATTCATTTCTTGTTCCTAGGCAGGCACCATATTGGAAACAACCATCAACAAACTGGATTGTGCTTCAACCTTGGGATCGAGCATATCGTTAGAACTTAGGTTCATTGAAATAGTGGAACAGTGATAGGTTACATAACCATACAACCCTTCGTTCTCTCTTTGTTTACACTATTTAGGAAGCACGAAATAGGGTGGTATTTTTAAACAGTTGGACACCATCAAAAATAACATCAACAATTCTGATGCAGAAGTTAATGGAACATCATATGTATCCAAACCCCCACCTAAACGAGTACTATCAGCTCCAACAAACAACAAATCCATCCCACGGGGCTATTTTGATGGGGCTAGCCAAGGAGATCGTCCTCTAAGAAGAGAAAAAGGTTTAATATATCTCATGACACCATAAAATCAGAAATCATGTTTGTTCCAAGATGATCCTCCAACACTAAGGCAAAATTAGCAGCTCTTTGGGCAGTGCTGAGACTAACACTAGATAAAAAATTGAAAACCTTATAGCTATATTGAGACTCCAAAAAGGTTATAGACTGGGAAAATGGTAAAATGCAGATCAAGGCTCCCCACCTCCAACATCTTTTGAGAGTAATCAAAGAACAAAAAGTGGCCTTTGAAACAATTTCCTTCACGCACATATACAAGGAAGTAAACATAGAAGCTGACACACTTTCAAAAGCGGTACTAGTTCTCCATCACGGTTTAATGGAGGTGAGAGAGATAAAAGATGAACAGATCGAACAACATCTTGTATTTTTATAATTGATGATCAATATATACAGTTTTCTAGTAGTTATATGAAGAAAGAAAAATGAATTGATGAAAGGAAGGAGTGTGCCACAAAAGAAATATGAGAGCCTTGTAATGTTTTTTTAATGTATGTTCCTTGAGAGTAGTTCAAGCTTGTTCTGAATAACAACACATATTTTTTTTCCTTGGATATATAGATATATATATA